>CABHPP010120021.1:0-43197 GCA_902168425.1 Peromyscus attwateri | reverse complement strand
TTTTTTTTTTTTTTTAGATAGGGTCTCATATATCTCAGGTTGACCCAAAATTTGCTATATGTAGCCCAGAATAATCTTGAACTTCTGATAATTATGCCTGTACCTCCCAAGTGCTGGGATTGAAGCCCTGTAACACCACACCAAGTTTGTGCCAGGCTAGGGATAGAACCCAGGGCTTTGTGGTACCAGACCAAGTACCTTACCAAATTACGTAACCAGTTCCTTTTTGTAAAATTTTTCTCTTATTAACCGAGTTAAATTTATTCATTAGCCTACTGAAGATTTTTCAGAGCTGTGCTATATATGTTAATTTTAATTATGTAATCATATAAATATGGGGATGAACATGATTTCAGGGTATGTCTTAGATACCTGAGTGTTGGGTTTAAGTTTATGAGTCCCAGTTTAAGGATTGTTTTAAAAGGAAATTTGGTTTGTGGCTTCTAGCTAGCTGGAGTTCACTAACCAAAGGTCTTTAACAAGGTAAGAAACAATACTATATATGAAAAACCTTGTACTGAAACTGAAAAAGAAATTGGGCCTAAGATGACAATTTTAGGGAAGATTTTTTTAAATTGAGTGTATATTTAAGTTGGAGTCTTAAGTCATTGACTCTAGTAAATTTTGAAGTCATACTATAATGCTGCCCCTTAGAAAAGTGACTGTTGTGAATAACATTGTAAAAACTACATTGTTTAACTGTCTTTTATGTTGGCCTAAGCAAGAGTAGATTTTCTCCTTTTTCTCTACTAGATGACTTATTATTTTATGTACTGAGTTCCGTATAATTTCAGATACACAAAATATACCTCTCTGGCTCTAGATTAAGTTAAATATTTATTTTTACTTTTGTATCTCATACTTGGGTACCGTATTTCATAGCAGTTTTCATACTTCATGAGGTTATTATGTTCCAGGTTTTTCTTAGGAGACTGAGGAAGATAACAATAATAAACATACTACTGTTAATAAGTTGAAAGAATTCTGTTCATCAAAATAAAAATGTTTTTGGTGTTTCATTTTAAATTTAATTATGAGTACTAGATACTGTAAACCCAAACGAATTAAAAGAAAGTGGGGTAAGACAAAGGAACTTTCTAAGAAAAGGGCTTGGGGGTGTGTGGGGGGCAGGATATTCATTCCCTTTATTTTATCAGGGACTGAAATTGAAGAAATTTGACATTCTGGTGGCTCATGGAGAGCTGATCAGAGATTGCTTCTTGGCTGAGTTGCTGTCTGCAAAGGCTGCTAACAATCGTTTGTCTGGCAGCAGATCTTGTTCATCAGGATTGCATCATCTCTGGGAGAGTGGCCAAGGTCCACAGCCTCAGTACAAAGACTGTCTGAAGCCTGCTCTTTCTGAAGCGGCACTCCTCTTCCTGCCAGTCCTCTTCCCAGGGTGGCGAAAGCAGACTTGGTCTGCCTTTCTTTCATTGCATTGGCTGTTTATTGGACTCTTGTCTCCCAGCTGCTTCCGCCTCACCTGTCTGATGTATTTCTTCTGAAATCTCTTAAAACTCTAGAAACTACATATAAATGGGGACTCTCAAAAGGGTACTCAGTATTGGAAGACAAGCTGGGTTTGTTTGTAAATGCAGTATTCTGTAGATCTGCTGGGTTGTTAATTGATGGGAGAGTGAAACTGCATTTTTACTCTGCCCCTGCCCTTTCTCTTACTTGCTGCTGTTGAAGACTTGACCTGCTTTATTTCTTCCTTTTGCTGTCACCTTCATACCTTGCACTTTTTAATTCTGAGTATGCTTTTGAAAATATTTTTCTGAAGAATAGTTTGTTTCCCAGTTTTTTAAAAATATGAAATCCACAAAAAATAAATAAATAAAAATAAATGTAAACTGCATGCCCTCTAATGGTTGGTGACTCATAAACAGCTCTCTTTCCATGTTTATGACCTATTAATATTTCAAGTGTGGAGAGCTCATTCTGGCCAATACTGTATTTGACTTTGTGGAGAAAACACTGAAATTTAAGAAATACAGATCACCTCTTCCCTTCTTCCTCTTTACCCCAGCTCTTACAGGTTTCTTGTTTTCTTTTCCTTCTGGGAATGTAGAAAATTGGTGGAGTTCACCACAGGTAGAACTGATTACCACGCACCCACCCACACACCCACACCCTACCCATCCCCCATCCCCGTTCCCATTGTCAGGAATAGAATGAGGGAGAAGAAAGGACTCATAATTTCGTATGTTTTTGCTAGGCCCTTGTCCAGAGTCAATCTGGTATTTGATGAAAAGAGGTCTGTGTCAGGTGTGGTGGCATATGCTTACAATAGCACTTGGGAGGTTGAGCCAACAGGGTACATATTTAAGGTTGATTTGGGCTACAGAATTTCAAAAGGAAGTTACTGAGTTTGGGTATGGTCAGTGAAGAACTCCCAAGGAAAGAGAAAAAACAAACAAACAAAAAAACACCTTTGAGAATCCCTCGGGAAACAGGGTTTTAATTTGAAGGGAAGAGAAAGATACAGTATCTGATCGCTTTGGAAATCAAGGCCATTTCCTTTCTGCCCTTAGTATATTTTGCACACGATGGGGCGTGCAAGTTAAAGGGTTAGGCTTGGTGCTAAATGGAAAGTAAAGAGATTAACAAGGCAGTACAGCAAACAGAAATAAAATTATCATTAATCTGTAGGAGGATTCCACTTTGTACTTTGTGAGCCCATCAAGTTTTTTTGATATACTGAGTTGTGTCTCAGCCTTTTCTAGGTCTTCAAAGCTACTGACAGATAATTGGGGGGACCTCAAAGGTGACTGCCCCAAATCCTTTTCATTTATTGTATTTTGAATTTTAATAAATGCTGAACTTGGTTACCATGATGAGTTCTCTTAGTAAATGTTTTCTTGATCCCTCTTGATGTGTCAGACGTAGTATCTGGCCATTAGAACTACAGAAGTGGGTAAAAATACATTTTGGTAAAAGTCCCTGCCCATGGTGTTTTGGTGATAAGAATTTGAGTAATGGAGTAAATGATATCTTAAAATTATTTCTGTCTAGAGAGTTCTTACACTCTTTCCAGGACACATCTCCAAACTGTGAGATTAAATGAATAGTTACTGTAACTATAAGCTTGATAAACCAGAGTAAATACCTGATTTCTTACATGAGATAAGTGTTATAATAAAAGATTGTATATAGGTGATCTAGTAAAAGTTCTTCAATTAACATTTAAATAGCTACATGTCACACCATTTTTCAGGGGAGGGACTATAAAGAGAATTTTTATATTACCAGAATTTGAATTAAGAAACCTCATCATGGGGTCTGGGGAAATGGCCCAGTACTTAAGACCTTTGGCTGTTCTTCCAGAAGTCCTAAGTTCAATTCCCAGCACCCATAACTATGGGATTTGATGCCCTCTTTTGGTGTGCAAGTGTGCATGCAGATTAAACAGCCATAGACATAAATAAATAAATTTAAAAAAAGAAACCTCATTATTATGGAAACGTGATTTAGAACAATATGGTTAAGCTGGCCTATTACAATTGCTTTTATCAGAATAGTAGCAGTAGTTCTGTTACATAAAGCTAGACAAGAGGAAAAAGAACTTATGAAGAGAAGTATTTCTTAAAGATGTGTCTCAGCTGTTCAGATAGCTAATGTAAGATCTCACCATTGCATTTGAAGCAGGGTCTCACTCCATAGTCCAGGCTGGCCCCTCTTGATCCTTCTGCCTATTGAATGCTGGGATTATAGGTGTGTGCCACCACACCCAGCAATTGTGTTAGGATTTCATTAGGTGATGTAGAAATAATTTACTTCCCCCTCCTCCCTTTTTGGTTTTTCAAGACAGGATTTCTCTATGTAACAGCCCTGGCTGTCCTGGAATTCCCTTTGTAGACCAGGCAGGCCTCGAACTCACAGAGATCCACCTTCCTCTGCCTGCCAAGTGCTGAGATTAAATGTGAGTGCCACCACTGCTTGGCTTAATTTATTCATTCTTAAATGGAGGTACTACATGAAGTATCTTTCCCATTTTTGCCTTATAGTATATCTTTTTTCAAGTTATACTGTAAGGGGGAAAAATTAGCTATCGGCCTAGGTATGTGTGTCTGCAGATGGATGGTTGAATGGATAATATTTATTTTAATGAATGTATGTTAGTGGTGGCTATAGCAGAAGAGTGTTAATAGTATTGAGTCGTTTCTTTTCTTTTTTTTTTAAGGCCTTTTCTGAAATGGAACACATGATTTGTATTCTTTTGACTAGTGGGAGGTTATGATCATCAGATGGACTTCTGGTTATCTGGTCAAACAACTTCTAGGTTTTCCTTAATGCAAATTATCTAACAGTGCTAAAATTAGAGGGAGTATCCTTCAGTATGTCCTTTGGGCTTTATTTGTAGATGGTCTCTTTGTTTTGTCATTTGCAGATTTTATGTCATTTTTCCCAATGACTTGGGTGTTTGAGAATTCTTGTTTGACTACTTGAGGGGTGGGGAGGGACGTTTATTTGCAAGTTGGTCCAGAGACAGCAAGTGAACCAGTCGCATCTATCATGACTTATGACAGGTTGATAGGAAAGCTGATTTCATTTGCATTTCAGTTTTCAGTCTAACAGTGTCACCCTGAGTTGGATGAGAATAGGTGGTTTGCCATACTCTATGTGAAGAGGCCCAGGTCCTACAGAAAACTGTTTTAGTTTATAGCTGTGGTAGCTTTATGAACTAATGATGCAAAAGTAATACCTTTAGGTAGTCTTAAATCTTGGACTGACTCACCATTCAGAATTAGTTTCCTTAGCCACATTATTCTGTGTCATTTATAAAAAAAATTCATGTCTCAAATCAGTAACTATTTTAAAATCTTCATTTATCCCTGGATTGATTCAATCAGTATCTTATACTTTTCATTTTATTTAGCTGTTTTTTTGTAATAATATTGATAATTATTTGACTTCTTTCTTTTGATTTTTCCAAGACAGGGTCTCTCTGTGTAGCCCTGGCTGTCCTAGAACTCAATCCATAGACCATGCTGGCCTCCCAAGTGCTGGGATTAAAGGCATGTGCCACTACCGCCTGGCTTTGACTTTTCTGCTGTCTTAGCATAAATTAATGTATCAGTCATGAGACCCTTTTTAGTCTAGGTCTCTGACAGTATATTGACTTCTGAACACCCACATAAAAATGCTTCTTGTTTCATGCTTTAGTGACTCTTTTTATGTTAAAATGAAACCACTGATGTGAATCATACGGATTCTACTCTCCAAATGACTTCCTTAATTTGGGTTTTTTTTTTTTTTGTACTTTTCAATGAATTTTTTATTCTTAAATAATACCAATTTATGGTTATCAAATCAGTATGTATGTTCATTGCTTTTTTAAACACAAAAAAATCTCTAATCTTTGTCATGAAATGTTTATAGAGTTTATGTTATCTTTCAGAGAGAAAAAGTACTCGTGTACACTTTTTTAAAGCAGTTATTAAGTCACAGCAAAATTGAGCAGGAAGTACAGATTTCTGTATATCCTCTGTACCCACACGTTTAGCTTTGCCCTGTGGTTTATGTTTTTATTCATATCTATGAGTGTATATTCCTGCACAAATATGTTTTTTTTTTTATAATTATATCTTCTCCAAGACAGTTAAGACTATTTAAAATAAGTCAGAGAGGGTCTGGAGAGATGACTCAGCAGTTAAAAACATTGGCTATTCTTCTAGAGTTCCTTGGGTTCAATACCTAGCACCCATATAGCAGCTCAAAACTGTCTCAAACTCCAGTCTGAGGGGATCCACTGCCCTCTTCTGGCCTCTGTGGGTACTGCATGCATGTAGGGTATAGCCATGACAGGCAAAATACCCATATACATAAATATATTTTTAAAAAACAAGTCAAAGGATAGAAATGGCTATCTGATCAAATATAAACAACTAATTGAGCTCTACCAGGTTTACTTTAGAATAAATAACTGAGTGTTGATAAAGCTACATTTATTGATTGCCTATGGAAAAGTTTAAATAGAACTATTAAGGAGTAAACTAGAATACTTCTGATAACCGTCCTGAATCTTAAGACTTGTTTCATATATCCTAGACTACTAAAACTCTGTCTGCTAGGCAATTAAAGAGGGAGGAACATGTGGTTGTTAGTGATCCAGGCAGGTCATTGTTTTTGCTTTGGCAGGAAAGAAAATAATTAAAAAAGAAATTTAAAAGTAAGCATAACTCTTTGCTAACCTCATTTGTAGAACATTAGTAAATTGGACTACATAGTAAACCTAGATTTATTCTTTAAAGCCTTATTCAAATTCAAGGGGCTAGAGAGATGGCTCAATGGATAATAATAGCACTTATGCAACTGAGTTCAAATCTCCAGCCTCCATGTAAAAGACAGGAGGATGTGGCTTCACAAACCTCTAACCAGTGCTGGGAGACAACCAAGCTTGCTGGCCAGCCAAAATGCTCACTAAGATTTGAGAGCCGTAGAAGATGATACCCAGAATCCTCCTGTGGTTTCCATATACATGCAGGAGTACACTCAAGCCTACACACTTGATATGCATACACTGTACACAAACACCACAAGCACACAAAACGACTTACTCAAACAGTTGAAAAACACTATACAGCATTTTATTTTATTTATTCACTTATTTATTTATTTATTTATTTATTTATTTATTTATTTATTTATTTATTTTGGTTTTTGAGACTACGTTTCTCTGTGTAACACTCCTGGCTGTCCTGGAACTCACTCGAATTGTAAACCAGGCTGGCCTTGAATTTACTGAAATCTGCCTGCCTCTACCTCCCAAGTGATGGGATTAAAGGTGTGCAGCACCACCACCTGGCCGTTTAAGATAAATTTAAAGAACTCTCTGGTCAGTGGTTATTTTCCTTTTCTGTGGCAGGATTCCTCATGTCCGTAACATGTTGGCTGAGGCTCTGCAGCTCACCCCCACTCTTTGAGTGGTCAGTCTCCATTAATTGGACCCCGTGATTTCCACCCTCTGCTGTCTTGGACGTCATGAGCATTGCAATCCCTCTGGGAGTCACCACACCAGATACATCCTACTCAGATATGGCTGCTGGATCAGAGTAAGTGCTACTTCCTAGATAATAGGATTGCTTCAAGTTTGTGCGAGAATGGATTTCTTCTGAGCAGTTCATAGCTATATGTAATATTTTCTTAATTAAAACCTATCCCACTTCAGAAAACATTAGGCTTGCCCTTCCCCCACCCCCAGCTGGAGGGACAAAGAAATTGGAAGGGGGAGGAAAGGAACTTTAAAGGAGGGATTTCTGGGTAAATCATAAATATAATCAAAGTTGCAAAGCAGTGGTTACATTTTCCTTTGTTTTATGGGTGGGGAAGATTGAAATGAAGTAGGTGTATCACCTCCTTCTAAAGAGTTAATGATTTTGATAAGAGAGATAGGAGGTTTCCTTTCCAACTGATTTTCTTTGAAGGCCTCTTCCTATGTACTTGTCATTATTCTAGAGTAAAGGGGCTGAAACTATATGGGCAAACTGCTTAACCAGCTCACTCTGGGGTAGAAGACATGGAGAGCTGTATCATCTGTTTTTACAATATTCGTTGCCTAGAAAGAGGACCTTCAAAGTCAGTGGTACCAAACTTGTTTTTCAGCTAAGAGCAGCATTAGGAATTCAGAATTTGTCGAAAAGCCCAATCCCTAAAATAGACTCAGTTCTTGAAGAATTTAAATGCCAAATGACAATGAAGGTAGGCCTTCATTATACAATTTTATATATTACTCAGTTTAAAATTTTTTAGCCTTTTGTATCCCTTCTCTTTTAAGTTGTCCAAGATTGCCCCCGCTCACAGATTCCCCCCTCTTGTCCTTTTACCTCCCTTGTACCCAATCTTCCTTGCTTACAGAAAGGAAGTGGAAGCCCCCTACCTTTCAAGACGAAGTGGCACTACACCAGGATGTGAAAGTCCAGCGAAAGAGACCCAAGGGGCCTAGGGGGCAGCACACCCCCAGAAGCCAAGTCTATTCCAGGCAGTACCAGGGATTAGGGTCTGGGCTGGAAAAATCCTGGTGTTTTGAATATGTTCAGGTCCAGTTCAGACTCTTGATCCCACAGCCACTTCTTGAGTGAGGTGGGTGTTGCTCTAATTCCCGTTTCTCTTGCCATTTTCAGTCCCTGGGAATTCTTTCCCCTTCAGCAAAGCAAAGCAACTGTTCCAGAATTCTGGGTTGAATGGCATCCCTTGTTCATAGTGGTTTCCTTAAAACTGAGGATACTATTAAAGAGCATGTATATTTCTTTATAAAGCTGCCTGCTGTTGACTGTTTATTGGGTTCCTTAAAGAGGAAGACATGCAGCTACCCTAGGAAGTAATATATGTTATTCTGGGGTAGTCTGGAATTGAAAGCCAGTTTTTAAGCTTCTTCTCATTTAACAGTGGGGTGGGGGGGAGGGCATAGGAAAGACTGGTCATCTTTATTGTAGAGGTTTTTGTTTGTTTTGTTGTTACTTTGTGGGTTTTTTAGGTTTGGGTTTGTGGGGTGGCTTGTTTGGTTTGGTTTGATTTGGGTTTTTGGTTTTGTTTTTTTTTTTTTGGTTTGGGTTTTGGTTTTTTGCATGCCAACAAGATTTAGTTACCATTAGCTGAGACTTCCAATTATATAACTCTTTCCCAAAACAAAGTATTTAAAAGTCTTCCTGTGTTATTTGGATAGCCAGCTCAATTGTATAGTGGTTGTAGGCCTTTATAAAGTCAGATAATAACCTACTGCAGTATTAACAAATAATGTATAAATAGACCTCATTAATATTTATGAGAAATAAATAATGTTTATGAGAAATAAAGAGGTTAAACGAGTAAGTTTGGAATTGGTAGGTAAGGAAAAGACCCAAAGCTGTCATTGTTAGCACTAATATTTCCCTCAAAGTATAACAGTATCTATGCACATGTACTGGGGAATCCAGGAGTAATGCATGAATGAAAGCAGTCTGGTCTGTACATGACTGTAATGCCATGTCTAGGACTTCCTGAGTGCTCTAATTCAGTGTCTCCAAAGTTCTTATGCCATCTGTGGTCACAACCAACTTCACATTTCTTGTTGAGCAGTTTTATAAAGGGCAGTGATGTCAGTCGTTTAGCTTATGTGCTAGTCTATTAATTATTAATGATATTTGTCCTTCATCATGCCTAATCATTGTTCTAAGCACTGTTAAGATTAAATCTGGTATTAAAGGCAACATATCTAACCAAGAAAGAAACCTATACCTTACCTCATGAGATTATTAACTCTGATTATAGCAGTTTACATTCTACAATACACACACACACACACACACACACACACACACACACACACGAAATCTTCTAGATGTAACACAATGAAAAAAGATATTTACATCTCTTGTATGACAGAATTTCAATTATTTTCTAAGAGGTGGCATTATAGTAGCAAGCTGCATATTATTCATTGAACATAATTGATGGACTATATCTGTTGTGAGCCCAATTTGAGCCCAATTTCTCTGTGTACGCCCAGCTGTTATAACATTTTAGCCACAGAAGAAAAAAAGGATATAATTATTTGCATAAAGTGGTTGTCTAATAAAGACATGCAATCATAATACTCCTTTTTTTGTGTGTGCTGTTTTTTGCTCTCCTGAGGCCTGAACCCAGGTCCTCAAACAGGCTAGATAAGCATTCTACTGAGCTACATCCCCAGATCTTGATACTGTAAATTTTTAATCTGTATTTTAAAATATACATAAAAATCAGTGTATATATCAATGTGTAATTGTTTAATCCCTAACCAATGTAGACATTGTAAAGTTTTATCATTAAAGATGGGTTTAAATTTTAGACTAGACATGCATAGCAATATTTTAAATGCTGTGCTTGACTACGTACTACTAAGCAGTAGGATGGCCTGTTAACCTCCACAATATACGTTTTATTTTTATTCCCTAGACTTGCACGTGAAGTGCATATGTACATATTTACCCAGTTTGGAGATGGGTAAGATATAACCAACGTAGCTCCATCTCCATGGCCATCTTTTATTTCATGCAACTTTTATTTTTTCCTGTCCCACAAAAAAATTCATTTCTAATAAACTCTCTTATTTCACCCCATGTGTTTAATGGTATAAAATCTACCTAAAAATATGTACAACCCTTTGGATGGATTACTTATTTAGTAACATACATAGTCAATAACAATGTATAAATCCATTACTTTCTTTTAACTGTCCATCATGGAAACTAAATTCTACCTTCATTTTATTAATGCTTGTCTGCCTTTGGTTTCATTTAGGAAACCCTACCTGTACTTCCCCAGTTGCCTCAGTGACCCATGTTCAGATCATCCTTTTCTCAAGAATACTGACCTGCATTCTTGATATTTCCCTCCCAGCCACTCCCACTGCCAGTTCCCATTTTGAAGACCCTGTCAATTACTAAAGTGCATGCACCTCACTAACAGAGAATACTTCCCTCTGTCTTAAGTTCCTCACCTAGAAATGACCTTTGCTGTTATTAATAAGACCCCTTCTCACAGTTGTGGAGCATAAAACTAGGTGAGTTTGATACATATCTCAGAGTCTTACTTTATCCCTCACTTATCAGTTAATGTGCTACATTGAATTACACGCGTTACTCCTGCTCAGTGTTGTGGTTTTTGTATATCTTGAAGCAGGAAGGTGGTTATTTGAAGCAAACTGAATTATTTGATTTCCTAAAACCCTTTGATCTCTTGAGTTGCATTAACACTGATTTTTGGAGTTGCTAATGGGTGAATCTTTGTTCTGATTAGTATGCATTACAGATAATCCATTTCACTTCCACCAAGTCATACTTTAATTATTCTTCAAAAGTCTATAAAACCTAACCAAGTAAAGTTGATGTAAACAAACAAACCTATTTTATTCTTCTCTAAAACCTATTTTATCCTTCGCCATGGGTGCCTTTTTATTATCAAGTAAAGCTTGTGTTAAATTTATTGCTTTGAATGTATTTGGTTCTTTAATTAAAAAAAAATTAGTGCCTGGGATTAAGTAGAAAATACTTGCCCAGGATACAACAAAAACCAAAACTAACCCAAGCTTCTCAATGAGCCTGGTTAGCAAGGCCTCAAATGCAGTTTACAGACAAAATGCTGTCCTTCCTTTCAAGCAAGGCATAATGGGAAAGAAGAGGCTTTGGAGTCAGACATCTTTGTTTCAAATCCTGGCTCTATCAGCGTATCAACTTGGAAAAAATCATATAATCTCACCACCTCATCTTCACTTCCCTCTATAAAAAGGGAATGCTGCTTACTGTGTTTAATAATCACAGATATTAAATGAATTAATACATGGTAGACCCAAGTAATAGGCGATTCATAATGGTAGCTACAGTTACTGTTTAGCATGAAACAAATCTAACTCCCAAGTTAAGTTTTGATTATTTTGAAGTTCTGTTATTATCATGCAGCTATTAAACAATTGTGTCCTTGAATATGCTTGCATGTCCTTGATGGATGAGAAATTTTAATATGTGAAAGGTATTTGGGGGTTCAAGATGAGAGGTGTGATAAATATAAGATGCCATTGTTTTTGCCTGTACTTTCTTCAGGGTATCCTGTCTTGGTAGTGAATGGAAGAGGGCCTGGTCCCTGGGGCAGTGCAGAAGGCACTTTCATCATCTCACTCACTGCAAATGTCATGTGAGGTTTCATGGAAGTATTAAGAGATCCAATTAAGAAGAATAGTTCTGAGTCTAAACCAGCCCAGAGTGGCTTCTCTAGGGGAAACTCCCCGCTCTGCTGGTACGTTTGTGTTTGTCATTAGGGACACCTTGTATCCCAGGTGCCTGCCTTGAGACATCTGCCTGTACTGGCTTCATGTTACACACAAATCCACATTCAATAACACTATTATTTATAGGCTTAGTTATGTTAAACAGACTTTCACTAAAGTTCTTTCTTATTCTAGTGGCTGGTGGTTGTGGAAAGAGAAGGGATTAGAATGGGAAATGAACTATTAGTTTAAGGGAAGAGTAGGTGTTATGCTATCATGCGTTGCTTTTCGCCTTTGTGCAGCCCTGAATCTGTGGAGGCTAGTCCAGCAGTTAATGAGAAGAGCGTGTATTCCACTCATAATTATGGGACCACTCAGAGGCATGGGTGTCGAGGACTGCCTTATGCTGTGAGTATGCACTTGTTTCTCTCCAGAGCAGTGATCTTCCTGGAGTGTAATCCATTCTTATACATTGTGACTTTCTTGAAATGTTTATATGCAGCATGACGAAGTTGCCCCTTTTGCACTTCCCTGCCTCCAGCGGACGTCTAGCCCTGCATCATTGTTCTTGTTTTTATGTCCCAGTTGACCTTGGCATTTTGTTTTATCACTTTCCTGGTTGAAGCCAAAAAACAAAGGGTACTACTTTCTTCTTTCTTTCCATATGTACCATACTTTAGGGGAGAGAGGGGCCAGTGTTTGGACACTGTTGATTTAAAAAATCTTATTTTCAGGATCATAATTACGGAGCCCCTCCTCCTCCGACACCTCCTGCTTCTCCCCCTGTCCAGACGATCATCCCTCGTTCTGACCTGAATGGCCTGCCGTCGCCCGTAGAGGAACGCTGTGGAGACAGCCCGAACTCTGAAGGAGAGACTGTTCCTACCTGGTGTCCTTGTGGTCTTTCTCAGGATGGCTTCCTTCTCAACTGTGACAAGTGCAGGTAAGATCCTGTTCTATTTAAATTCAAACCTGGGTTGCTGGGATTAGGGTTTCTTATCAGTAGGGAAAAGCTCAAAGTATTCTTTCTTGTGTTTGTTAATGTAGATGATTCCTTAGTGCTCCTTGGCTCGAATTCTCTGCACTAGGTGAGAATTGCTGACAACAAGGAATGAGAGATTGATGTTAAAGCTATTGAATTTGATATGAAATTTAATGTCCTGGAAACATTTGGTAGGTGGGAGGGAGGGGGTAGTATATGCAGAGACACTTCTCCCATGTATGCTGTGGTGTACTGCATGCTGCTGGAAGGACTACTTTAAGTTTATTTTCCCTCTTTAGGGGAATGAGCAGGGGGAAGGTTATTAGACTTCATCGGCGGAAGCAGGACAACATATCAGGTGAGCAGAAGGTGGATTAAACCCACATTTTGACTAAATATTTTGTGATTTAAATGTTCTCCTATAGTACATAACTACACATAAAGAATTCCCCACAAAGCCACTGTATAGCTCTATTGGGAAATAATAGACCTATACCAGTCAAATTATTCTTTGTGAGCACCAAAAATAAATGTATTCCTTTTTCTTTAAGTTATTCATTTATAGTTAAAAACAATGTAGTTTATTTTGAAGGGGAAAAATAGATGGAATACAGAATAAATCTTATACTTAATGTCAGCAACAACAGCAGAAATCTTATTTCCAGAAGAAAGATGGGGCCTATGTTGATTTATTAGATGTAGAGTTACAGTAGAAGTAATGACTTACTAGATGTGGTACGCATGGAAGGGAGAAAGTTGATGTTAGTAAAGTGTGAAATCACCTTATTTCAGGTGGGGATAGCAGTGCAACAGAAAGCTGGGATGAGGAGCTTTCTCCTTCCACTGTGTTGTACACAGCAACACAGCACACACCTACAAGCATCACCTTAACTGTTAGAAGAACCAAACCCAAGAAGCGGAAAAAGAGTCCAGAAAAGGGTCGTGCAGCACCAAAGACGAAGAAGATTAAGGTATGCAAAAAACAAACAAACAAACAAATAAATAAATAAAACTTGAAGTATGTCTGAAATAGCTCAAATTTTTGAGCAAGAATACACTTAAATTTTTTTTAAAGAAATTTGATGCCAGTGTTTGGTCACTTTATTTCTCAAAAATAAACTGGTTTATATTATGTATAAATAGACCAAACTCTCTTCTAACCTACCTGACCATCACCATAGTCTGTTTCTTCTACTCCACTCACCATCCCAGGTATGGAATTCCAGCCCTACCTGGTATAATCCTGTATGAGTTGCAGCCTCAAGTCTAGGCTTCCACAATGCTTACATCGTCTCCCTACTTCTCTGCCCCCAAGCAATCTGAAGTTCTTTTCTTGGTTACATGGCTGGCCTCAATGTCATTAGGTTGATTGTTTGTCCTTGCATCTAGACAAAACAACACCAAAAATCAGAAAACATCTCTTGAATGGTCTCGGTTTCCTTAGTGTCTTGGTCACTTTCCTATACTCTTAAATAAAAGATCTCCAGAAGAAATCTTTTGTGTTTTCTATTCTTTCTTTCCCATCACAGCAACTTGGTTGCTCCCAGGTCACTTGCCCACCCTTTCTTTGTAAAGGGGATTGGTCTTTGTTTCCTTCTTAATTTCAAAACTGATAATCTGCAACTTAAGGATTGTAACTATTACTTTCTGTCAAGGGTATGTATAGTATTTAAGTGGTACATGCTCTTACGTATTAGTTGTCTAGTTCCACCAAAGTGTTGGAATTCATATCTATGTTCATTAGCTTTTGAACTGTCCTTTTTCTTGATCATAGTTTGAGATATACCATTGTATTGGTTACACAGAGAAAATAAGACAGTTAGTGCCTTAGTTTTAGTCTCATGGGTATAACTGTCATTCTTGGTACCAAGTTTTGTTTTGTTCTACTTGTTTTCCTCTTTGGGATAGGCATTTCGAGAGGGATCCCGGAAGTCCTTGCGGATGAAGGTAAGGGGTAACCTTCCCTGATGCTGTGTTTATGTTTGGTCTTGCATTTTGGTAGGCTTCTTTCCTGACATTGATGATCTGAGAATCTTGTAGTCTGCTTTTCATGAGTTTGTAATTGTTGCCATTCAGTTTTCATAGAGCTTTTCTCCACAATGGATTTTCTTGGCTATTTTGTGAAATATTTTCACATTTCTGTTTCATTAGCTGCCTTTGTGGTGGTGGGGTAAGTCACAGTTTTTTAAACCAAATGAGGGTAGTGTGTTATATTCTTGTGATTGGGTTCAACTTCAGGAGTGAGGTTTTTTCGGCTGATAAGCCAGGCTCTCTTGAAAACCTTCCCTGACAATATGTGGACTTTGAATCACCATTTGGAAGGATAACTCCTTAGCAGGAAATTGGTGTTGTTAATATGAGGTAGTCTTATTGAAATAGCACTTTTTTGTTTTTGTTTTATGGTAACTGTTTGGTGGAGATTTATATAATACTAGTTATCAAATAGTAGGGCTTATGTGGCTTGGTGTGTGTGTGTATGTATGTGTGAGAGAGAGTGAGTGAGTTGGAGAATGGAGAAGTAATGTGCTTTTTAGATACTGGCTGGTTTTGTTTTTTGTTGTTGTACTGGTTGGTTTATAAAAGTTAACAGAAAGGAGTTTTGGTTATACTTTCTCGTATCTTCTTTTCCCTGTTCACTTATAAGCTCTCCTACCTTTCAAAAATTTAGGATTCAAGATCTTTGGTTTGAATTTTGTAGTTTGGTTCTTTTAAGTATTCATATCCCTAAATCTCTTAGGTTGACCATTACATAAACGGTGACGTCTTAAGTTAGGATGAACTTATTGGGATTACTTTGTGTTTATTTGGAGCACCAGTTGATGTTATCAGTGATATCAAGTGACATTTTACCTGAAATTTGAAGGTCTCACCTGTTGTGTGAATAGGAGACAACTTTCACAACCACAAACCTTCAGAGGCCTGAGCTGTGTTTTGTAACACATTTATAATCATTTCTTTAATGAGATAGATCTCTTCCGCATAGCCAAATTTATTTTAACTTCTCATTTCATTTTATTTCATTTACTAAGAAGGACCTACATAGAATTTGGGGGCTAACTGTAGACCTCAACTGTAAAGCCTTTTTTCTACTATCAGATAATTACTGAAACTAACTCCAGAGTTTCAAAACCTTTAGGAAGGCATCTGTTACTCTCAGAAAAGTTCACATTAACTGTCACTTTGTTTATAGTTTCAGCATATCCTCAGAGGTGTGTTAAAATCTAAATTGGAAAAAAAAAAGGCTTACTTTAATGATTTTATAATTTTAGTTGGGTTATTAAATCCTCCTCCACCCCCTCTGGGATCTGAGGACCAAACCCAGGGCCTATCGCTCGCTAGGCAAGAACTCTACCACTGAGCTAAATCTCCAACCCCAGGTTACTAAATTTTGTCCTCACAGTTCATGAGAACTTGCCTAAATACCCAAATATGAGCTATGAGAATGGATAGAAAACAGCATTTGGACTTTTAATTTCAAAGTCAAGAGCTCTCCCACTAGACATAACTCTTAGCCACTAGTTTTGGTACGTTATTGATCAGGTAAAGGCACTTTCTGCTGAGCCTGACAGCCTGACTTTGATCCCTGGGACCCTCGTGGCAGGAAGGGAATTAAGTTGCTCAAGCTGTCCTCTTACCTCCACTAGAGTACTGTGGCACATGCACACCAGTAAAATAAATATTAAAAATAAAACAATAAAGTTAACTGATATTTCTTCACATTTGGATAAGTAATTCTTTATGGTAGATGACATAGAATGACAGTACGTTATTTAAAGTGCATTTAGCAATGTTCCCAAATGGTAATTTTTCCTGTGGGTGGTAAGATTATGAACTAGTATTGCTAATGAAAATAATAGGTGACACAAAGACACATTCTCCTAACACAAAGACAAACCATTTGTAATGCTGTACTGACATAGCTGAATATTAATCTGTTTTGAAATTTCATGCACTGTAACAACCTAAGATCCTTTTGCTTTTTTATGAAATTTTTTTAGGAATTTGATATAAATCTTGATATGAAGAAATTGATTTTTATGACTTAAAATGGTCATGAAGTCAGTAATGGGTGAAAATACTGACTAGATTAATTTCTCACTTTATAAGCGGGCAGACAAGTTTTCTCACTTGAAGTTGTCCAAGACCTCACAGTTCATTGGTAACAGAAGCCTGATCCCCTGATTCTCAGTCCATTGCTCTTATAATAACATGCCCGTTGCCATGTGAAAACAAGTGTCTTGCTTGTCCTGCCCCCCATATTCATGAATGGTCTCTTACTAATGCACTTGATCTTTGTTCTCTACAGAATTCTCCCTCTGAAGCACAGAATTTAGATGAAAATACCACTGAGGGCTGGGAAAATCGGATAAGACTATGGACTGATGAGTATGAAGAAGCTTTCACTAATCAGTACAGTGCGGATGTACAGAATGCCCTTGAGCAACATCTACATTCCAACAAGGAATTTGTGGGCAAACCTGCTGTTTTAGACACTATAAATAAGACTGAACTGGCCTGTAATAATACAGTAATTGGTTCCCAAATGCAGGTGAGAACTAAAGCATTAAAGACACTAAAAGATTGAGATTTTTTTTTAGTACCCAAAGTACAAGAATGAGTTGGAATTATAGGTCCTTACAGAATAACAAATGAAGTACCTTCCTGCTGATCATTGTTGACCAAAATCAGATTACAGTAACTAAACTGTCTAGGTACATATTTTAGAAATGTCTTTATTTAATAAAGAAGATGGAAGTTTCTAATGCAGCCTAGATAGGAATTACAAAAGATTTATAGGAAGCTAATCAAACTAATCTCATAGAGTAGATACAGCTCCACTGACATTGTAAGTTTTTCTCTGGTCTTGCCTTTCCTGATATCACTAGTTGGACCATGTTTCCTGGGAAGATTCAGCTATGTCAAAATGAAAATTTTCTGATCTCCAAGCTATAACACACAGATAAAACCTGAAAATTTTCCATAGTTACAAAACATTGTAAATTTTTACCACATTGCTGTTGCTATTCTTAAATGTTAATGCTCTGTTGTTTTTATTCAGTTACAGCTGGGGAGAGTCACTCGTGTTCAAAAGCACCGGAAAATCTTGAGGGCTGCAAGAGATTTGGCTTTAGACACTCTTATAATAGAATATCGTGGGAAAGTCATGTTACGACAACAATTTGAGGTCAATGGGCATTTCTTCAAAAAGTAAGAATGTCTTTCATTGAGCACTGAGGGCTTGCATGGTTCTGACTGATCAGTCAGTATTGCTCTGAAAATCATCCTTGATGGGCTGCTTCTGAGGAAAAGCTAATGATTCAAATAAGCTCATGCCTGTCTGCTATTGGTACGAAAGGGCAAATAAATCTGCAAAATGTTTAGTGTATGAAGTGGTGATGACTCCTTTCCAAGCCCAGCATTCCTTGCTTTGTGTTTATTCTTTAATGAAAAGCAGACAAGTTTGTGGTATTTTCTAGCTTAGGAATTGCAAATAACTGCTCCTTATTGTGTCAGCATATGATTCACATTTGTAGTCGTGGGGTGGCCTTTTTGTTTGTGTTGAGAATTACAGGAATTTTAATTGTATCCCTAGACCATATCCCTTTGTGCTCTTCTACTCAAAATTCAATGGTGTAGAGATGTGTGTGGATGCTCGTACTTTCGGTAATGATGCTCGGTTCATCAGAAGATCATGTACACCAAATGCAGAGGTAAGCAATCCTTAGCAACTTCCCTTTCAGTGGAACCACCAAAGGACACGTTTACTGAAGAAACAATCTGAAAACTTCATCCAGATAAAGGTCTGTAGTTGTATGATCTTTAAATGCAATGGTAAAAAAAACAGAAGTATGGTGCCATATGGAGATAAGGACATTTCTTTAGAGGGGACAGAAATGAGAAGAGGCAAGATAGTATTTGTAAGAAGTAAGACAAACTGGATAGATAAAGTCTATAAATTGGACTGGGGGGGGGGGGGAGAAAAGGCCATGTGGTAGTAGTTGTTATTAGGTCCAGCTAAGCTATTTGTCTTCACTTTTATAGATTTTGGAAAATAGTGTTTTGTAAGAATTTCTAGGCATTTCTAAAATTAATGAATTTGGTGCATTCACAGAAAGTGCAGTAAGATTAACAGAGCTTTGTTTGCAAGCTAAGGGAATGTAATTCTCCAACAGAATGCAGATAATCTTTAAAATATAAAACGATTTTACCCTGATTTCTAACATTATTGTATGTTTTTCATTTTGAAGAAGTCTAATTGTCTGTTTGTTACTTTAAAATAATTTCAAATGAAATGATGGAATTAAATAAAATAACAGACTACTCAAAATGGGCAGAAATTATTTGACTCACAAACTTTTCCCCTTAATGGAAAACTTGGTCTTAAAGGCAAACCTAATGATACCTTCTTCACACAGGTGAGACACATGATTGCAGATGGGATGATTCACCTGTGTATCTATGCTGTATCGGCGATCACCAAGGATGCTGAAGTCACCATTGCATTTGATTATGAATATAGTAACTGGTAAGACATCAGAAACTTTTACAAGCATGAATGAATGACATTGTTAAGATTTTAACTCAAAAAGTCTGTTTTCAACCCTCCTCCCCCTTTTTTTTTGCTTTGCCTATTCTTTTCACGAGTAATGTATTTTCTGCCTAGAAGTTATGTAATCCCAGCACATGGGTGGCAGAAGCAAGTGGATCTTTATGAGTTCCAGGTCTCCCTGGTCTACATAGGGTGTTCCATGCCAGCTAGACCCTGTCTCAAAAAAAAGGCTGTAGGGAGAACTGATTCAGTAGAGATTTGCTTTCTTTCGACTTCTGTACATAGGCTACAAGTAGAGATATACAGAAAAACAGAATATTTATTGAAATATCATACCTATCAAAGATAACATCAGAGGAAATTACATTGTTTCAAAAAGTGAATGGATGATATGCCATAATGTTCTGTTTTCAAGAACATTGAGAGACATTTGGTTTTTTGTTTGACACAGTAATTACAAAGTGGACTGTGCGTGTCACAAGGGAAACCGGAACTGCCCTATACAGAAAAGAAATCCCAATGCTGCAGAATTGCCGCTCCCACCGCCTCCTAGCTTTCCCACCATTGGAGCAGAAACCCGACGTAGAAAGGCACGGCGGAAAGAGCTGGAAATGGAGCAACAAAATGAGGCTCCAGAAGAGAATCATAACCCACAACCACAAGAAGTTCCAGAAAAAGTAGCTGTTTCCAGTGAGCATGAGGTAATCTCCCCGGCCAAGTCGGGATGTCTGAACGCAGGTTGCCATGAGTTGTTTTAGAGACGTCATACTAAAACATTTTATGCTATTTACATCAACATGAATATACTTATTTGGGTTTTCTTTTCATTTTATAATATTAAGAACCATGAGACTAAGCCGAGGCATGGTGGCGCACGCCTTTAATACCAGCACTCAGGAGGCAGAGGCAGGTGGATCTCTGAGTTCCAGGACAGCTGTGCTGTTACACAGAGAAACCCTGTCTTGGGGGAAAACAAACACACACACACACACACGCACGCACGCACGCACGCACGCGATGTGTCTCAGAAAAAAAAAGAGAAAACAAAAATAATATCAAGAAGAACCGTCCTTTCAAGGCCTGATATGGTGATGCACACATAATAATCCTAGCATCTATTAGGCTGAGGCTTGATGATCAAGAATTTGATTATTTTAATTTCAATTAAATTATAATTAGACTGTATAATAAGACCCTGTCTCAAGAAATGTACAAACAAAAATAAAGCATCCTTTGACTCATAGACCTTCTGCTTAGCATAAGGACCTGTGCTTAATTCCTAGCATAGGGCATAGAAAGGAGTGGGAAAGTAATGATGCGAGAATAAAGCAGGTTGATGTTGCTTGGAGCTTGAGTATGATCTAATAGTGCTTCTGTCTTAAAGGAAGTTGACAATCCAGAAGAAAAACCTGAAGAAGAAGAGGAGGAGGAAGAAGAGGAAGAAGAAGAAGAAAAAGATGAGGCTACAGATGACCAGGAGAACCCAGCTCATAGCAGGAGGGTAAGTAACATCCAGTAGCTGTTTCTGCATTTCTCCCAACTCTGGGATTTTACCATAAAGTAGACTTCATTATAGTTTTTACTTATTTTTCTACATGTAGGCACACACACAGTAGTTTATGGTAACTATCTAATAGTGGTTTTAAGATATTCCCTTCTAATAATTGGATTTTCCTAAAACTTGGTGAAGAAGACCAGAGTTTGTTGGATTAGGAGTTTTCTTGCTTTGTTTTTAATTTTTATATTTAAAAACAAAATCAAGTGGAGCTGGTGATAGCAAAGTTATACAGTAACTTTGTACACAAACAAGGTCTTGAGTTCGATCCCAAATTCCTGGGAGGATGGGGAGAAAGTGAACTTTGTTAGCCCTCTTATCTCCATGACAGATATGTGTAAGAAAAACAACTTACAGGAAGCCCAGTTTACTTGGGCTTAAATTTCACAGGTTTCAGTCCAGATCTGCCAGCTTCATTGCTTTAGAAGCAAGCAGAAATAGGACAGCAGGAGTTCATTGCAAAGAAAAACTGCTTACCTCATTGCTACCAGGAAGCAGAGGGAAAAGAGAGTGAAGGGCCCAAAGACAGAATATGCCCTTCCAAGACACACCCCTGTTGGCTTGCTTCATCCAAGTAGGTGCCAGTTCCTAGGGTTTCCACAACCTCCCAGTAGTATTTACCACTTGGGTTCCAAGCCTTTGGGGTACATTTTATATCTAAGCTATATTACTTTTTTGTCAAATAGGTTAAAGTAATTTGTTAAGTGTGTTTATTTGTGCTTAGAAAAAGTTTAATGACAATTTACTTTGTTTTTGAGCTCTTAAAATAGGACAGAAATTGGTTGTGGTTGCTTTTATGTACTAAAACAGGTCAAGGTGTAGCTCAACTGTTTTTAAAATTTTTAGCTTTTGAATTTGCTTTATTTTACAACTGTTTCCTATATTTAAAATAAAATTTTGAAATTTTGTCCAGCAATGTATGTGCTACCTTAATAATACCTTGAATAAGTTGTTATAAACTACACTAATGGTTACTTCTAAAATAGCTGCACCTGCATCTGGTTTAACCTTCCTTCTTATTTTTCTAGACTCGGGAAGATAGGAAGGTTGAAGCCATCGTGCATGCCTTTGAAAATTTAGAAAAAAGAAAGAAACGGCGGGATCAGCCTGTAGAACAGAGCAACTCAGACATAGAGATTACTACCAGCAGTTCAGAGACAGCCACTGGAGAAGAGACAAAAACTGCAACTCCTGAGTCTGAAGTTAGCAACCCCATCTCAAATATTGCCATCCCAAGCACCCCACAGAACACTGGTGTGAATACAAGGAGGTCTTCCCACACTGGGGTAAGAGAGAAAAAACTCTTACAGTCCATATGTCTACTAATGTTAGTTGTCTTTTTTTTAGAATAGTAAACTTGGCTCTGTATCAGAATAAGTAAAGCCATTTTGATCTGAACAGCTGATTTGTGGGGTGCAGGTGAAGTCAAAATTTAAATGACAAAGTCCTCAGCACTTAACTGTCTCCCAGATAGCAGGGTGGTGAGTTCATAGAATCATTTGGTTTGGATACTGGGTTTGGTGTAGCTTAGTGTGAGGAATGCTTGCTGAGCATGCAGAAGGCCTCATCTAGCTTAGTCTCCAACCCCAAGGGAAGAAAGCAAATCATTGGGTTTCTCTCATGGACACTCTGAATAGCCCAGTTACGTGCCTCTTTCAGGGGCTTCACTAAGCCTGTCTGTTTCTTCCCTGACCTAGCAGTAACTAAGGCTTAACATAAAAC
Source organism: Peromyscus attwateri (assembly GCA_902168425.1). Taxonomy (NCBI): domain Eukaryota; kingdom Metazoa; phylum Chordata; class Mammalia; order Rodentia; family Cricetidae; genus Peromyscus; species Peromyscus attwateri. The sequence goes on along the minus strand of CABHPP010120021.1, from coordinate 20,666 downwards.
CTCTGGGTATAGAAAAGAAACAAGAATTGCCTTTGCTGCTAAGAAGCTTTCTATTAGGTAGTCACCTTTAGCTGGCTTCTGACCTGTTTTTATTTTATATTTGTTTATTAGTAACTAAATTAACTTAGCCAAACGTTTGTCTATGGTCTGTTTAGGTGATATAAGTCTATAAAATTTTGCACTTAAAGATTACATTTTAAAAATTGCTTTGTGGCCAGGCTGTGGTGGCACATGCCTTTTATCCCAGCAGTCAGGAGGCAGAGCCAGGTGGATCTCTGTGAGTTCAAGGCCAGCCTGGTCTACAGAGTGAGATCCAGGACAGGCATCAAAACTACCCAGAGTAACCCCGTCTCGAAAAAACCAAAAAAAAAAAAAAAGTTTCATGACAGGGTCTCACTGTATAGCCCTGGCTGGCCTGAAACTTGCTTTGTAGACCAGACTAGCCTCAAATTCACAGAGATCTGCCTGCCTCAGCCTCCTCAGTGCTGAGGTTAAAGATATGTGACACCCCATGCCCGGTTCAGATTTTTTTATTTCTATGTGTGAATGGTTACATGTTTGTATGTGCACATTTGTGTGTTCTTTTTCACCATTATCATTTAGGATGCTTTAAATAGATTAAGTAAGAAACAGGTATAAAATTTCTGATGCTGGGTGAGAGGTGGCTTTTCTAATCCCAGCACCCAGGAATCTAAGGCAAGAGGGTGTAAGCTAGAGGCCAGCCTGGGAGATTGTATCTACAAAAGAGAAGAGAAATTTCTAGTAAACTTTGGCCCTGATATTGTTACAGGATGTAGCTGCAGAGAAACCAATCCCCAAACCACCTCCAGCTAAGCCTTCTAGACCCCGACCCAAGAGTCGGATTTCTCGGTACCGGACCAGTTCAGCCCAAAGACTAAAACGCCAGAAGCAGGCTAATGCACAACAGGCAGAGCTTTCACAAGCTGCCTTGGATGAAGGAGGAAGTAACAACTTAGTAACTCCTCCTGAAGCTGGAAATACAGACAGTTCAGGAGAGAACAGACAGTTGACGGGGTCTGACCCAACTGTGGTATCAGCTACTGGATCGCATGTCATCCGTGCTGCATCTAAATACCCCAAAACCAAAAAGGTAAGTGACAACATAAATCCAGTCTGGCAAGGAGTGTCTTTGTAAAACAAGAGGGTTCATAGTCCCCAGAAAAGAAATAATCTTAGAATTACTAGATTGAATGTTCTAGATAAAAGTTGTTTATGCTGAAAGCTGAAACCATCCCACTTACTTTTTGTTCACTTGATTTTAGACAGAAATTAAATCACTGATAACTAAAAGTATTTTTTCTTTGTGAGCACAGAGAGGGTAAAGGAAAGATACCCGACATCCTTATGATGGTGGCTGCATCTATTCTAGTTTTTAGATGAGGTTTGTCTTTGCGAACTACACTACTGTTTCAGATGGCTGTTATGTATGCAGTGTTAACTAATGATTTTTTCTTTTAACCTTAGTATCTAGTTACAGAATGGTTGAATGACAAAGCAGAGAAGCAAGAGTGTCCTGTTGAGTGTCCTTTACGTATCACCACTGACCCAACTGTATTGGCAACAACCCTGAATATGCTACCGGGTCTTATTCATTCCCCGTTAATTTGTACCACCCCCAAACACTACATTCGCTTTGGCTCACCCTTTATGCCTGAGAGGCGTCGAAGGCCCCTTCTGCCTGATGGCACATTCAGCTCCTGTAAAAAGGTATGTGTATGCGTTGTGTGCATGTGTATGCGCATGCCCACCTTCCTGTGAATAAAAATGTGTTTTAATACTACAGTATGCGTATAGTTGTGGCATATTTGGCATAATTGTCTAGATGCTCATGAATCTCTAGGTAACTGTGTGAGTTTACATGGTGTTAGTTGTTAAACATGAACATTGACGTATCAGGAGCCACAATGATCAAGTGGAATGTGTGCTTCATTTTTAGTGCTCAAATATGTGGGTATTTAGAATTGTCTTACCTGGAAGCTTTTCAGGTTACTGAGTGAAAGCACAAGGCAATTGATGGAATGGATGTATTTTGTAAATGGTTTTGTGGTACTGGTTAGCATGGTCATTTGTGATTATTAATGTGTGATACTGGGCCCCAAATCCTTAGAGCACTGATGTACCCATATAAATGGACAAGATTGTGGTTGTAACTAAGTAATCAATCACTGTTACTTCTTGAAGGAGTTTAGAGGAAAAATTATCTCATAATTGCCATAATTCCTGTTACTTGATTAGATAACAATGGGTTAGACTTCTTGTTCCCTAGAGAATATGGAATATGCTGTAAAAAGTCTCTCTGCCTTACTGTGATTCTCTAGTTGAGTCTAGTACCAGTAGTATTTGGTAGTTTTGAGAGCACACTTTATTAATTTCCACAAGTTGTACATATTTTACAAACATAATTTGGGAATAGATTGTTCTTCAAACCTATAGTGCTTTTCAGAAACAGGACATAGTTGACAGGACATACTTGATTAGCTCTTCTTTAGATAGAGTTCTATTCCCTGGAACCCCCTTTTCTCTAGTCCTCAGATCTGGATTCAGGCTGCCTCCCTCAGTGTCTGTCATTGTCATCTTCCACTGGCACCACATACATGAGGATGCTGCTTGTAGCTTATTTGATGTGATGAAGTCTCCAACTCCAGGCAGGTCTTCCCTAGTTCCTGTAAACTTAAAGATTTTCTCTTTCCCCAAGAATATAAATTATTTCTTGGGGGGGTTGGGAATCTGAAGAATCAATCAGAATGGCATAGGGTATGGAAGGGAGGAGTGCAGCGGGGGTCTGCAAAAGGAAGGGCAGTGCTGCTGCTGCTGAGTCAGTAGCACACGCTGCAGAAGCTTTAATGGTATAGCCTACCTAAGGAGTGCAGTCCCTTGGTTTGTGTGGAGAAGAAATTCTGAGAAATTTGACCACGAGATCCTTGCCAAAGGGATTTTACAACTTAGTGTCATAAATGGCAATAGTTTTTGAAAAGCTGTTTACTATAGGAATTTTCCTAGACAAAATTGTACAGTTGTATCTGTAGGGAAATCACTTATACCAAGTCACTGAGATCTACTAGCTTGTCTTGGATCTTGAAGAGATGATCAGAAAAGGAAGATGTTTGTTGTACATACCAGTGATCACCAGCCATGGTAGTGTATACCTGTTGTTTCATCATTCAGGAGGCTGAGACAAGGTTATTGTGTTGCCAGCCTGGGCTACATAGCAAAATGGCCTCTCAAAAACAAAACAAGCCGGGCGGTGGTGGCGCACGGCTTTAATCCCAGCACTTGGGAGGCAGAGGCAGGCGGATCTCTGGGAGTTCGAGGCCAGCCTGGTCTCCCAAGCGAGTTCCAGGAAAGGCACAAAGCTACACAGAGAAACCCTGTCTCGAAAAAACCAAAAAAAAAAAACACCAACAAAAAAAAAGAAAACATGATTTACTGGCTATAGTAAGTGATAGAATTCCTAAGTGTAGAATGGCAAAACTGAGACCTAGTTTGCCTACATTGCTCACCTCTTCATTCAGAGTAATAGCAGGAAGCTGATGTGATGGCTAAGTGGGCAAACACTTGTCACACAAGCCTAGTAAACCTGAATTCCATCCCCAGAACCAGGTAAAGGTGGAAGGAGAAAACCTATTCCACACCTTGCCCTCCAACATCCACATAGACGTGAAATCTGCACCCATACACACAGTAATGATGTTGTTTGTTTTTTGTTTCCCGAGACAGGGTTTCTCTGTGTAGCCCTGGCTGTCCTGGATCTCGCTCTGTAGTCCAGGCTGGCCTCGAACTCAGAGATCCGCCTGCCTCTGCCTCCTGAGTGTGGGATTAAAGGTGTGCACCACCCCCCACCCCCCGGCTGTTTTTTTAATTTTTTACTTTTTGATTTTTCAAGACAGGGTTTCTCTGCCTCAACCACCCTGCTTAACTCTTTTTTTTTTTTTTTTTTTTAAGGAACAGCAAAATCATAACAGCTTTTATGAAGAGTGTTGAGAATTAGAAAAGAGAGATCCCATCTCTCCCTAAGGTGTATACTCAGTTAGTGGCCGGGGGGTGCATTTTCTTCAATGGTAATAGGCACTGGCAAAATGTTCCTGTAAACAACCCTAATTTGAAACTGTTTACTAAGTTTAAAAATAAATTAATAAAGTAGAAGTCAGGTTGGTTACAAAAAAGGAAGATCATCGAGAGTGGGAGGGGAATAAGAAAAAGAATGGAAAGGGCATGTTCAAATACAGTATGGATGTATATGGAAAATTAACGAGAACCATTACTGTACATAGTATATGCTAAGAAAATCAACTTTAAAACAAAGAAAATTAGGATGTAGATATAGTCTTAAAAGCATTTTCATCAAGCCAGGTAGTAAAATCTATTCTGGTGTTTAAGAAGAGTTGATGGGGGCTTTGGAGAGATGTTTCAGCAGTTAAGAGCATTTATTGCTCTTGCAGATGACTCAGGTTCAATTCCCACCACCCACATGGTGGTTCACAGCTATCTGTAACCCCAATTCCAGGAGATTTGATGCCTTCTTCTGACCTGCATGCATAACACACACATGTACATTCAGGGAAAACACTCACATAGAAAATAAAGTTAATCTAGGTTTTGTTTCGTTTTGTTTTTTAAGGAAGATTGATGATAAATTAGTATGAGATTAATGTAGAGATTGTAAATAATGTAGACTAACTTTTGAAATGTGATCTTGGTAATTACGATGCAGAATTGCAATCTTTTTGTTCCTATCTTGCTTTTCCAACAAGAAGATACACAAGCAAACAAAAGTTTAAAACTATGACTTACATTTAGTAGAAAATCCATTTGTTTGAGCTCTTGTTTTTGTTGTTTTATTACCATGTGTGTGGGGAGGTGGTTCTCATGGGGAAGTCACAGGACCCAGGACAACTCTCCCACCTTTATATCAAATTCATGTCATCAGGCATTTACAGCTAACATTTTTACCCACTGAGCCTTCTCGCCAGCAATTTTTGAGCTCCTTTTATCTGGCTATGCTTCAAATTTATTTATTTATTTACTTACTTGCCTTTAAAGACAGTCTCAAAATAATTCTGGCTGGCCTGGAATTCTATATAGAACATGCTAACCTTGAACTCATGGAGATCTGCCTGCCTCTTGAGTGCTGGAATTAAAGGCATGAACCTAGCTTGGTTTGACATTGATATCTGTAGTATCTCCATTGGCAACAGATTGAAAGAAATTTAATTTAACCAAACTCTATGTTATATTCTCCAAGACTCTGACCATCCTCATCCTTAGTTGCCCCCATACACATACACACACTTTTTTTTTTTTAAAAAGCAGGGCTAGGTATCTAACCATGGTTCTTCTACAAGGTAGATAAGCACTTTACCACCAAGTTGTATCCCCAGCCCCATATCACTGTTTTAGAAAGAGACTTATCATAGCAAGGCTGCTCTATTGGTTAGTGGCCACTAATGTGGCTATTGGAAGAGTGTTTGCATAGCATTCACAAAGGTGGGAGTCCATCTCATAAACTGGGAGTGATGGTGGCACAGATGTATCATCATAGCACTTGGGAGAGTGGAAGCAGAAGGATCATAAAACCATCTTAACCCTCCTTTCTTCCTAAAATACACATGGGAATTCAATTTAAATCACTGCTTTAATATTCTTGAAAAGAATCTAGATTGTATTGTACAACATACAACTTTTTCTGGGCAGAGTAAACTAAACTATGTTTTTTTCAGCTAGAAATCTAAGTTTGCTTTTTCTTCTTATGTATGAGTGTTTTCCCTACATATATGTAAGCGCACTGCATGCACACCTGGTACATTTGAAGGCCAGAAGGTATCAGATCACCTTGAATTGGAGTTACAGGTGGTTGTAAGCCTCTCTGTATGGGTGTTGGGAACCAAAACCAGGTCATCTGCAAGACCAGCATGTACTCTAAACCACCAAGCCATTTCCAACACATAGAACAATATATATTCTTACTCATAGACCCACTGCTTCATTTATCATTAAAGTCAATAGACCTCATAAGTTAAAAGCAGTATAAGACAAGTTTGTGTCTGTATGTATGTTTGTACTCAGATTATTCATTTGTGAGAATATTTATTAATATCCTGGGAGTGTCTAAATTCAGTTGAGTCCAGTTCCCAAAAAAAATACACAAATTAATGTCTTTTTTATTCTTTTGTTTCTTACTAACATATAAGCCTTGAGTAAGTGCCCCTCTTTGTTCTATATAAAGTCATCCTGGCATATGTAAAAGATATTTGGTCTCATGGACTCTTTTGAAACTATGTTTTGTATTGTTGTTTTATTGTATACCCCTGAAGGGTTGTTAATCTGTTCCTTTAAACATAAACATATTGTTGAAATTGGGAGACAAGCAGGGATAAGTGAATGAGTGTATTTTGAAAGAAGAAGAAGAAGAAGGAGAAGGAGAAGGAGAAGGAGAAAAAGAAGAAAATCCAGTCACTTGAATCCCATTGAGAAAAGAATTTGAAAATTGGGTATATTTCCAGTGCTATGCTACTAGGTTTCTTTGCATATTTGATCTCATTTCACCAGTATAATAACCCTATGGAATTGAGATTATTGGCTACAGTTTATAAGCCTAGTAGTTTTGTCTCAGAACCAGTAGTAGGTTCTGAAATTTGCCCAAAGTAAGGCATCTCTAGTAATTGGCAGAGCAGGTTTCAACCTAGGTCTTTACATTTCATGACTTAGTTCAGTGTTCTTTCTCCTTTTCAAAAACACACGCCTCACACATCTTTAGGCCTCCTAAAAAACTTTTCAATATAGTTTATAAAAATAGAATTTTTTTCAGATTTCACTTAGTCTAAGTAGAATTTGCATAGGTGAGAAGAACAAGAATTTAAAAGTAATCTCTTATCTATGGGGTGTTAACTTGTTCAGCACAAAGAAATGGTCATATTCCTTTTTTATAATGGTAATGGTTGTGTTTAGCTTTGAAGGCAAGCCTAGCAACATCTTACTTCTCTATGTCCCATCTAGTTTTATGCTCCCTGTTTTGTAGTCTTTAAGATCTAGAATGCAAACTCTTAGATGGCTTCCAGATACTGAAAATATTTTAATAACATTTTTTTTCTTTAATTTTTGGGGGGTGAAGTATCGAAATCTCAAATTTGAGTTCTTGTCTTCTGCTTTGTACAGAAAAATAAATTTGAAATAACTTGCCTAAAATGTAAATAAAAACATATTTATAACAAAGGATTTTCCCTTGTACTCCCAGGATAGTTTTCACCCAGCTATGAAAAAGAACTTTAGACCAAGATGACCTCAGAGGCCTCCTCTACATTCTAAGGAACTGTGCTTCTGATAGCCTGTGTGTGTTGGTACTCTGTGTGAGAGAGCATGTCACTCTTGCTTTTGGGTTTTCACATACCTTGTCATGTCCTATAATATTAATGTGATTCAAGTGACTCTGGATATCCTTTTTTTTTTTTTTCCTTTTTTCCTGTACCCATTCACTCATCTCTGTTTACTTTTTTTCTTCAATTTGGTAAACAAAGATATTTACATGATAGAGGATTTTTCATAGTAAAATTTCCTGGGTTTGTCTCAAGGTCTAAGATTCCAGCAACCACAGATCTTCTAGAACTGCTCTCTTGAAGAGAATATTTATTTACCTGTGGTATATGTAAAGGTGTAAAATTATAGTAGTTTACCTTTTTGTATTCAGAGATAGTCTGGCTGAAATTGATGCTTATTGTAATTGGATCTGTCTTCTGTCAGGACAGGAGAATCACCGAATGGTGAGCAACTTACAGCTGTGTAACTTAAGAAAACAAAATTACAGATAATAAAATTCCTTTTCCATAGGATACATAGTCTTACCTTGTAATTTTTTGCAAGTTTTCTTCTTACTTTAGTTTTTCTCATCCATTCAGATTGCATATTAGCTACTAAAGGAAAAAGAAGTACTGGAGTATTCTTTACAAACTTTCCACAGAATCTCTTTTTTTTTTTTTTCCCTCTTCCCCAGTGATTATCATTGCTCAAGTATAACTTACCCAAACTACTTGACGGGGAAGAAGTTCATATGCACATTATCACTTAAAGAGTATACTATACTTTTTAAAGTGTAGGCCTATCTTTAAACAATAATGCTATCCTATGCAATGTGAAAAGTTGAGTGCTTTCTATTTTTTGTTGGTTATTAGGATCCTGTTATATAATTCAGACTGTTTCAATTTTGCCTAATAGAAAAAACAGACTTGACTGTGAGGGCTGAGAAGGTGGTAGGTAGAGTGCCTCCCTTGGCTCAGACCCTAGCACCACAAAAACTTGGTATAGTGGTAAAATCCTGTAATTCTAGCTTAGAGGGTAGAGCAGAGGATCATAAGTTCAAGGTCATCTTTAGCTACACAGCAAGGCCAGCCTAGGCTGCATGAGACTATTTCAAAAATAATCTTCATTAAAGAGAAAGGAAAGAACAGCAGAAGCCAGCCTTGGTTGCACAGGCAGGACCCTGTCCAAAACTACTTGACTATGAAGCCCTGTGAATGTATTTGTATTGCATTTCTCACCGGTTGGTATGTAGTGGTCTCGTTAGTGCACTGAAATAGATGTCCTAAAGAGTTTTAAATGGTTTTTGAAAATTCTCTGGATTTTCCCCCCATTGTAGCGCTGGATAAAGCAAGCCTTGGAAGAAGGGATGACTCAGACATCATCTGTGCCCCAAGAGACTAGAACACAGCACCTATACCAAAGTAATGAGAATAGTAATTCTTCTAGTATCTGTAAAGACAATGCAGGTATGTATCTGGTCTTTTTCTAAATTTGACATGAGCAGTCATCATTTGAGGTTCACAGTAAAAATTTCAGTGTTGGTACTCTGATATAAAAAGAAATAGTGTGTTCTCTAAATAGTTACTTTACATCTGTCTTTACAGAGGAAGAGAAAGATCTCGAGTCAGGGATCAGTTTTCCCAGGACGACAAAGAAGGAACTAGACAGTATACAGATAACAGCAGAAATGGTTATAAAAAAGGTTAGATACGTTTAAAGTAGTAAGTTTAGGAAATCTTTATTTGTATTTTATAAGGGGAGGTAGTAGAAAGTGGTGGAACACTAATGTTCAGGAAAAAATGGAAATGTTAAATGGCTTGTTGGGTGGGATCTGGCTAAAGGGGCAGGAAAAAATGAAATTATGAGCAATCGTTACTGATTTTTTTTTTTTTAAGGACTTGCCCCCAAGTACTGAGATGGACATGGCTTTAAATCCTCATGAGCCAAATGGCTATGGAAAAAAAATGATCAGATCCATTGTCTTTCACAGTGTTTTATTGCAGGCTTCTAACTGTGAAAGCATTGGTGCATTGATACCCTTTTTGTTTGTGTACTTATTACACAGGAATTCTCTGTTTGATCTAGGCTGGTATCAAACTCATCCTCCCCAGGACTCAAATGCAGATATGTACCATACCACCATCCTTGTGACACTCTTCACATTTTGCCAAGTTTTTTTTTTAATCAAACTTTCTTTTTGTGAAAATCATGCAGTATCAGCATAATTAGTAGATTCTTGGGTATGGCTCAGTGGTAGAACATGTACTTTTTTTTTTTTTTTTTTTTTTTTTTTTTTTTAGCTTTTGTTTCAATCCCTGACTCAGACAAAGAAATAAAGTAAACCATTCTCAGTGATTTCCATAAGCTTAGCTGTAAATCAGTTTTCTGAATATTATATAATCAAAACCTACCATAGCCAGTATGGTGATACACCCACCACTTGGGAGGCAAAATAAGACAATAGGATTGCTGCAGGTTCAAGGCTGGAGTACATAGCAAGACCCTGTCTCAACAGAAAATATTACAAAACAAATTAGTTAATAAAACTCATGTTAAGGAGTTACTGAAACTCATGTTAAGGTTACAGCTAACGTAATGCTTCGGACTTTTGTATTGTTTGGGGGTGTTTTGTTTTCTGGTTTTTGTGGGTTGCTTTTTTTGAACCATTATTTGTAGAATTGCTGAATGATTATTATGAAGTTGAATTTAATTAAAAGAATTTTACTAGTAATTGCTTTATATTAAAATTCTACTTTCATCTGGATTTTAATTTGTTCATCTACTGAGACAGATTCAGGTTTGATTTAACAATTTTTGAGGCAGAACTCCCTCAATTTTGTCAACTTTTAGACAGCTTTTAGAATGTAGTTAGAGTAGCTGAATGTGTGACCCTCCTCTATCTGGTGGATATGTTGTGTAGGTATATAGTTAATCTTGGAAAACAGAGACTATAGAGCAGTTTATTTCCTGGCTTTCACATACTTAGAAATTGTCTTTGTTACTACATGTCCTCGGTGGAATGGAATTAGCACTGTTAGTCACCAGCCTTCATTACATTTCTACCCTCCACTCTAGCAAGTAATGAGAAACATTCTCAGAACACACCTTGCCCTTAAGGATCAGTATAAACAGAAGAAAAGCATTACATAAATCAGTAGTCATCACTAAAAGGTGGTGTGAATCATGAGGAATTATTTTGTTGTGTTTCAAAAAGTTTTGTTTACTAGAATACTGAGGAAAATTGATGAAGATAGGAAAGTTGATGCAGTAGAAAAAATTCAAATATCTTTGTTTGAGGACCAGTTCTCTATCCTTAAATTTCTTGATTACTAAATTTCTCTGACCATCATTTGTAAAGTGATACTAGCAATGCCTGCTTTATAAGGCTAATAGGAAACTGAATAATATTATATATAAAGTGCTTGGTTCAGCATCAGACCCATAATAGAAATTGCTGCTGTCATTTTACACAGAACACTCTTTGTTGTCAGGTATGAACTACCTAGATTACAAATGATGAATTCTAGGTATGGTTGTGCCTAGGTGAGAAAATCTTATTTTTTATTTCAACCTGGTCTGTATAGTAAGGCTATCAAAAGGAAAAGTCAAAGGATGCTAAAAGCTAAAATTGTATAAAAATAAGAGGTATTACCATTGATGCAGGGAAAAGATGTGATGTTCATTTGTAAATAACATTTATATGTCCCTAGGAATAATACCTTAATAATAACTGAAAAGTTCAGAACTAATAACAATTGAGTAAAATCCTTGGTTAGAAGTAGAGTTAATACCACTTAAATACTGAGAAAATTAAGGAAGACAGGTTTTTCATCCTCAGACTTAACCAAGCTAAGAAATTACAACCTGGGAATGGCCATACTTGGATATGTAATGCAAAACCACTATTGAGAAATGCTTTTTAAGTTTGAGCATAAAGTAAATTCAGTATTCACTAATGGAAGAATAAGTACTATCCATCCATGTTCTTTCTACACCATTAGATTCCAAGGAACCATCATTTAAAAATTGAATTCTAAGTTTACCTAAAATTTTTCAAATAAAACTTGGAAATGTAGTAATAAAGTACTTTGCTGAAAATACATAATTAGCTTCCCTGTGATACTAATGGCTGAATTATTATAGCACATGTGCAAGAGCAAATGAGAATATAGAACAGAACAGCTAGATTAGGCTGTGAAATAGAGACATGGTAAATTGCTCTGGAATTTTCAACACTCGAGGGATTGTAAAATGATTAGATTCTTTGCCAGTACAAATTCTAGTGCATTCAATATTTTCTCTTACTATGTTTGGGTTCTTTGTGTTTTGGTTAGTTGGTTTTGATTTGTTTGGGTTTATTTTTTGAGACAAGGTCTCACTATGAAATCCTGGCCGGCCTTAAGCTTGCCATCTTCATGCCTTAGTCTCCTAAGTGCGGGTAGAGAGGTATGTACCACCATACCCAATACAATTCAAACAGTATTAACTCTTGTTTCTGTGGTCATACTGTCTTTGAGTTAATATAGTAATAAAAAGATTTTCAGTAAAAATGATAGAACAATAATTCAGCTAACAGTCTGTAAAGAGCCAGGTAGTGGTTGCCCACACCTTTAATCCCAGTACCTGGGGTGGGGGGGAAGAAGGCAGGCAGATCTCTGAGTTTGAGGCCAGCCTGGTCTACAGAGGGAATTCCAGGACAGCCAGGGCCACACAGAGAAATATTGTCGCAAAAAAACCAAACAACCCCCCCAGAAAAAAAAAAAAAAAAAAAAAAACAGTATGTTCAGATTCATCATATGCTTTTAAAATATTTATAATCCTAAACTCACTGGTTGTTCTAGGTTCTATATAAAGATGTAGACATCAAATATTTATGTACAAAATTATTCATAATTGCTAATAGTTGCAAAATTACATGGACAAAAATTTTTAAAGCCCAGACTCCCAACTGTTGAAAGAGTAATAGAATTTGTCATTTGATCTGTGTTCACCTACATGATCATGATGAAATAATGTGTGCTATCATTGACATTTTTTAAAAAAAGTTTGTGTGTGTATGCATGTACTTGGGTGCGCATGTGCATTTATGCACTTGCAGTTTCAGAGGATATCTTGAGTCAGTTCTTTCCTTCTACCTTGTAAGTCTTAAGGATTGAACTGAAGCAATCAGCCATGACAGCAAGCCTTCACTTTCTGAGCCATCTCATTGGCCCTTTTAATTTTTTTATCCATTTTACATACCAACCACAGTTTCCCCCCCCACCTCCCCTTATTTTTATTCTTGGTCTGAGGTTGTTGCCTAATGGTAGTACTTGCCTAGCATGAGAAAAGCCTTTGGTTTGATCTCTGGTATCACAATTTTTTGAACAGTTTATCCTTGTTTGGCTTTATCAAATTGATCTAAGACCAGGAGAAGGCATAGCATCACTTGTGAATTAGATTTACTTAACTCCTTGAATCTGCAAGAGATTTAAAGGATGATTTATATGACCAGTTCTCTTGGAATATAAAGTTGGCTTGATATTTGTTTTTTAACATTTGAAATGGAGAAAGCAATGTAACACAACCACTCATGGGCATGGTGGTATATGCCTTTAATCATAGCACTCAGCAGAGGCAGGCAGATCTCTGGGGTTGGAGGCCAGCCTGGTCTACAGATCAAGTTCCAGAACAACCAGGACTACACAGAGAAACCCTGTCTCAGAGGGGTAGGAGAGGTGAACTGTCAACTAGGGAGATGGTTCTAAAGAATGGTTCTACCACCATGCCCAGCTTGATAGTTCATCTTAAAGTTTTGTTTCCATAATAAATATAGCTGGCAAATGTTTTTGGATAAATTTATTAAACAACCATAAACATGATATTGTCAAATTCCTGAGTGGCTGTGTTACATTGCTTTCTCCTTTTCAAAGTTTAAAAAACAAATATCAAGCCAACTTTATATTCCTAAGAGAACTGGTCATATACATCATCCTTTAAATCTCTTGCAGAACACTTTCTATGCAAGCATAAGAACCTAAGTTTAGCTGGGCGTTGGTGGCGCACGCCTTTAATCCCAGCACTCGGGAGGCAGAGGCAGGCGGATCTCTGTGAGTTCGAGGCCAGCCTGGACTACCAAGTGAGCTCCAGGAAAGGCGCAAAGCTACACAGAGAAACCCTGTCTCGAAAAACAAAAACAACAACAACAAAAAAAAAGCCAGGCATGGATGAATATTCCTACAATTACCACATTGGAAGGCAGAAACAGGCAGATTTCTGAGCTTGCTGGCTAGCCAGCCTAGCCAAAACAGTGAGGTTCAAGTCCAGTGAGAGGCTGTCTCAGGGATAAGGTAGAGGTAGTAGGGTAAGACATCTATTATCCTCTGGCTTCTACATGCAGGTGTACACACCCACCCACACATGGACTTGCATACATGTGCCACACATACTACAAACCCCTAAAAGTATGAATTATTATGTAACTCCACTGTTTTATTTTTGTTATAACATATTCTAGAATTTTTTAGCTATAAGCATATTTCCTTCTTTCAAAAGGAAAGGAGATGTAAGTACTAGTAAAGAAGGATGAGTGTTGTCATATGCAAGTAATAGAGTTATATACCTAGAAAGCCAAGAAAATTAGCTGGAAAACTATTAGGCATTTATTGAGTGGCTAAATTCAAAACCAGTATGTAAACATTTTAAAACATGAAGATGAACAAATGGAGAAGTATGTTCTATTCGTAATAGTAATAAAAAGTAGAGAACAAGTCAGGCACTGGTCGTGCACACGTTTAATTCCAGCACTCGGGAGGTAGAGTCAAGTGGATCTCTGTGAATTTGAGGCCAGCCTGGTCTACAGAGCGAGTTCTAGGACAGCCAGGGCTACACTGAGAAACCCTGTCTCTAAATAGCAAAATAAAAATAGAGAACACTGGAAATCAAGTCTCTTGATGAGGAGGAGGAAATCGAAGCTTGAGTAGCTAAAAAGGATCATGAACTGTCAGTAGTGAGGGTGTGCCCCCAAATTACAGCTGATAGTTGTATCACCAAACAAAATACTGAGTTGGGAGTTTTTTTTATTATAATATGCACATGGTTTTCTGATTACTACCATTTATTGCCAATATTATGTTGGTATTTCCAAAAATATCAGTATTGCTAGATGTCGTATGTACCTAGAATCCCAGCACTGGAGAGGTTGAGAAAGTAAAACCCTAAGTTTGAGACCAACCTAGACAACATTGTAAGGCCCTGTCTCAAAAAGGGGGGGGGGGGATGTATGTTAATATAAATTCCATATTGTACAGGAAATAGAATAACTTTCAGAAACAAGACCAGTATATTTTAAAACCTATAGAAATAAGCTAGGAGAACATTGTAGCCTAGCAGTAAAGTACTTGCCAGAAATATTCAAGGACCAAAAGTATGTCTAATAAATAAAAGTCTAATGGAAATAACTTTTTTTTTTTAATTCAGTGAAGGAAGATTATAGTTGTCTTTGAATTACAGAAGATGTGCAAAGAAGAAAAAAATGGTAGTAGGCATTTGCCTATAAGAAAGGTGGTGTAGGAATCAACTCCTTAAACTTAATTATAAGTACTTCTTAAGAGTTTAAGTATAATTTAGGGTGTCAAGCCTGCTGCACAATCCTGAAGACCTGAACTCAGGTTCCAGAACCATGTAAAAAGCAGGATGCATGGGGTGCTACTGTAATCCTAGCACTATTTTGGTGAGATGAAGTTGTGGGACAGGCCAGAAGAGCATAGGATAGTATTCTGTGCTATAGAGGTCCTGCTTCAACAAGGTGAAAGGAGAGAGCAAACTCCCAAAAGTTACCTCTGACCTCCACAATGTGTAGTACAAATGTGCACTTTTTTTTTCTCTTAAGTATGAATTAGAGCGGGGATATAACTAAATGGTAGAGTGCTTACCCAGCATGTGTGGGTGTCCCGCAGTTGAACCCTCAAAACAAGATAGAATGGTATTTCACACTTTGGAGACTATGGCAGGAAAATTGCCAGCAGTGATTTCCATCCTAGCCTGGACTACATGCTGGGCCACAGTGAGAGACCTGCTCTCAAACACTCACATAAACATTCAGTTACAAACTGCTGGGCTATATATTATGAGACCTTCCAAAAAAAAAAAACAAAACGGAGGGGTCATGCTGCCGAGCCTAACAACTTGGGCTCAATCTCTGAGACCCACATGATGAAGAAGAGAATCAACTCCCCAAGTTGTCCTTTGACTTCCACATGCACAACATAGCATGCATGAATCCATATACATTTACACATGCACATGAAATGAAGTGTTTTTTAAAACCAAATAGAAATTAATAATTAAACCTAAAGGTAATAGGCCAATAAGTGGCATTTTTTTAGTTCAGGGATAGAATTACAAAGACGTAATTATAACAGGCAAAAGATAAATGACAGATAATAGCTAATATTAACTAATAAAAGCATTGTAGCAAAGACAAAAACTTTTTTAGAGCCAGGTGGTGGTGGCACACGCCTTTAATCCCAGCACTCGGGAGGCAGAGGCACACGGATCTCCGTGAGTTCGAAGCCAGCCTGGGCTACAGAGTGAGTTCCAGGAAAGGCGCCAAAGCTACACAGAGAAACCGGGGGTGGGGGTGGGGGGGTTGATTTATTTTTTTGTTTATGAGTGGCAAGAGAACCTGGTTCCTCTGCAAGAGTAGCCAGTGCTCTTAACCACTATTGTCTCTCCAGCCCCACTAAATACATCTTAAAAACAAACTGAAAAAGTGTATTTGTAACATTTTTGACAGTCGGCATCTCTATTTATAGAACTCATATAAAACAGAAAGACTCACATACTGATAGAATGTAAGCTGAGCATGGGCAGATAATTTACACAAGAATAAATACAAAGATAGTAAGCATATGTGGATGTTCATGCATAAAGATCAGAGGAGGCAGTCAGGTGTTCTGCTCTAGCTCTTCACACTGTTCCTTTGAAACATTGTGTCACTGAACCTGCAGCTAGGCTGGTGGCCAGCAAGCCCCAGTAGCCTGGTAAACTTCCATCTCTGGCACTGAGGTTACAGGCAAGAGTGCAACTGTATCTGGCTTTTCATATTAGTATTGGGGATTCAAACTCATATTCTCAAGCTTCCATATCTCCCAGCCCCACAGTCATCCTTTAAAAAAAAAAAAAAAAAAAAAGACAACAGAAGCCCTATATTTGTCCTAACAAATAAGAAGTACAGAAATAAGTAGAGAACAACATTTTTCGTCATTAAGAGTATACTTAATAATTGCAATAAAGGAAGATACTTAGCACAGGTTAAATTTTGGCAATATTGTCACATACCTATTTTTAATTTTAAAAGATATTCATAAGTCAGACATGGTAGCACATGCCTGTATTCCCAGCTTTTGAAGACAGGAGAAGGATACTTATTTGAAGCCAGCCTGAACTACATGGCCAGTTCAAGGTCAGTTCAAAGTAAGACCCTATTTCAAAAACCCCACACTAACCCCAAAGAACAAGACTTAGAAAATTTTATTCAGTATCAGAGAAATTTGTGGGTTTAAATGCCTGGATGTTTGTTTACATAATCTTGGGAAGTATTGAGTCAAGGTTTTTAAAAGTGTGTGTGTGTGTGTGTGTGTGTGTGTGTGTGCGCGCGCGCGCAATAAACATAAAATTTGACACTTGTATACAAAAAGAAATATGAAAACAGATGGTAAAGACTACTGACCTATGAGTTCCAGAAGTCATTAAGTCTGTATGTTGAGTATAGCATCCTAAGTGTTCAGTGAATATCATTAAAAAGACACCACATTTATTCATTTGTATAGTCATTCCCCCCAATTTTCCTATAGTGATCTTTACCATAAAATGTCTTTAGTAGTTGCATTGTTGAACTCTCAGTACAGAGTTCTTAGAGATTGAGTTTGAAGTCTTTAGAAGTGTTTAAAAATTATGGTGCAGATTAATCTTGAATTAAATGTTTATTTGTTTTTTTGTACCTAAGCATGTTTAAAAGGATAAAAACAGCTATATAGACCATGCTATATAGACCAATTGGCAAAGTACTCTTTCATTGTAAGGAAATGAAAAGCTGAGAAACAGAAAAGTAAAATACTCATTTAAACATAATCAGTGCCTTATACCTCTTTGTATTGGCTACTCTGTTAACTCCAGTGGTTTCACAGTTCTATTTCCATACCATTGTCACCAGAATAATCTTCCTAAGCACATCTCTGATCGTGATCCAAACTTTGCCTTCGATGCGTATTATGATTGTCACAGTTCCCACCAAGCCATGAAGCTACAGTTTAGAATGCTTTTAAGACTGTAGACAGGATGGCTAGAGATGGAAGCTCTGTTTGGCAAAAATTCCTGTCTAGGGTATACAAAGACCCAAATTTGATCTTCAGCACCATATAGTAGGGTAGGGAAACATGGACCAGGTGCTCTTTCTATACATCAGTCTTCACCTTCAATACAGGGTGATGATAATAACAGTAATGCTAGGATTTATAAACATCTTAACTTTTCATATCAAGCACACCATCTAGTGCCTGGTATATAAGAAACAAATAGTGGTGGTCTTTTGTTTTGTTTTCTGGGAAATGGAATCCATAGTGTTGTTCAGGCCTAGACTAGCCTTCAACTCTTGGGCTCAAGCAGTTCTTCTACCTCAGCCACCTGAGTAGCTGGGACTATAGTCCTTTTACACTATCTGACTTTACCTACTTAGAAGGGTGTTTGTATGTTTGTTTTAATTTTCATCATTACTGAGGCCCACAGTATGCATGTGGAGTTCAGAAGACTATTTTTGGGAGTCAGTTCTCTGCTTCCACCTTTTATGTGGGCTCTAAGGATTGAACCCCAAGCACCTTTACTTGTCAGATCATCTCAAAAACCCTTTCATTTTAATTTCTTGAGCCTACTAATTTTTTTTTAAGGCAGTGTCTCATAATATATCCCAGGCTGCCTTAGAATTTGCTGTGTAGACTAGGCTGGCCTAAAATTTGTGGAAATCCTGTGTCTGCCTCAAAAGTAGTGGAGCTATAGTCAAGCTTGATCATACTTAGAAACTTAAGGTAAATGCATTTTACATGTTTTCTCTAAGCTCTTTGAAAACAGAATAAATATATAACGGCCCTTACACACCTAACTTTGTATGAAGTACATATTAACTAAGTAAATGATCTTTTAATTATAAGTGAATAAAAGTATATTTTTCCTCTGAAACATGTTTTATCCTGAAGGCCTCATAAAAACAAGTAAACTACACTACATTAAATACAAAACACAGTCACTAAAATACTTAGTTATAGTAACTTGCTTTTTTTAGTGGACCTAAGAATACAGTTAATCTAAACAGAAGGAGTTTTGGTTGTTGTTTTTGTTTTGTTTTGTTTTAATAATTAAGTTTTTGTAGGAACCATTTCTAGCTCCTAGTTCAATGCTGAAAACACTAGGAGCTAGAAAAGGATCCAAGATTTGATGTGTCTCCTACTCAAGAGTGTTTGCTGGAAGAACTCCTGAAAGGGTACACAGATAAATAAGAAAAGATGGATATAGGTATGACAACCTAGCAGGTGGTAGTAGAGAAGTAGAGAGTGGTTTAAGTAATCACCTTGGCATTGATCATTAAAATTGTTCAGATTCATGTGGGGTTTCTCTGAGACATCGAATGCTTCAGAAATTACATTGATTGTAGTGATTAGAAGTATGTGTAGGCATTGGGTTTGAGTAGAGGAGATAATTTAATGGGATAAGGCATAAAAGAGTTAGGACCCATTGCAGATTAGAGGTCAGTGCCTTTGCTACCTAGCCTTACAGTAAGATATGATTCAGTTCTCATCCAAGCTTTGTGTTTCACAGACTTATTGAGCCCGTTAAAGAAATGGAAGTCTCGCTATCTGATGGAGCAGAATATCACCAAGTTGCTTCGGCCTCTGTCTCCAGTTACACCACCCCCTTCCAGCTCAGGCTCAAAGAGTCCCCAGCTGTCCACACCTGGCCAGACTCACCCAGGAGAAGAGGAGTGTCGAAATGGATACAGCCTCATGTTCTCACCAATCACATCTCTTACTACTGCTAGTCGCTCCAACACTCCTCTGCAATTTGAGGTGATTGGGGTTTGGTTGTTGGGAGTGATTGATATGAAAATCATTATTTATACCTCTTCATTTCAAATATAATATCATTTCAGATGTTTCTTAACTGTCTTCCATCTTCATCTCATTAAGAAATCGCACCAGGCAGTGGTGGCATGCCTTTAATCCCAGCACTCAGGTGGCAGAGCCAGGTGGAACTCTGTGAGTTCAAGGCCAGCCTGATCTACAGAGCGAGATCCAGGATAGGCACCAAAACTACACAGAGAGACCCTGTCTTGAAAAAAACCAAAAAAAAAAATCAGCAACCTTGGGTCACCGTAGGCTGGTAGCCTTTTGTCTTGGCAACCCCTGTTCTTGCCAAAATAAGAACAGTGCTGCCAAGATCCCATTCACTTGTCTTTTGACATTCAGTCCTTCGGTCTCCTTAATTTTAGGTAGTAAGCATGCAGGATCTTCATCTTTAGTATATATGTTGGTCAAAAAAGGTGTCTAGGTTCCTGTGGTACCCATTAGTTTCCCAAGCCTGGGTTTTCAGACTACACTGGGCTCACATCTGTGTATTAGGCTTCTAACTGTGTAAAGTGCTTTCCCAGGTTCTTTGGTAGCTCCACTATGGCCTCGGGACAGAGACTTAGCAATATTGGGGTATGGCTTATGGTGAATGTTTGTTGTTGTTCTTGTTGCTGCTTTGGTTTCCCCATTCCAGGTTAGTTTCCCTCCTTGTTATTATGTGTTAGTCTACTGTTATTATGTGTTAGTCTACTTTAATGGTTGGATTACATTAGAAATATATGTATTAAGCTGTTCCTAAAAGTTATACTCAATCACTTTAGTATTCAAGTTCAAGTGGAAGATGTGAATATAATCCATGTGTATTAAAAACTCATCTTTTGCATGTTGCTTTAATTAAATAGATATTCTGGGGTGGGGGACAAATTGATCCACCCACTAAAAGGTCTGACTGTCACTTCTGGATGTTGTCTTGATAAAACTGAATGTCTCACTCTTACTGAAACTTTTAATGAGTATCTAAGGATTAACAATGCCTGTGTTCTTCTATGGCTAATGCAAAGGAGCTAGCAACTGAAAGCAGAACAATGTGCTCTATTTCTAACTCAGTCCAGTATTCACTTACTGTAGAGCCAACCTTTCTGGGTGGAAAAATGTCATCCTGGTTACATTTGATTTTCTTAGGGAAATTACCATATTCCTGTGTCATTCTTTTTAATCAGATATTAAAACAGAATTCAGACCTCTCTTAACTTTGTC
>CABHPP010120020.1:21540-37554 GCA_902168425.1 Peromyscus attwateri | reverse complement strand
CTGCAGCTCACCTACTGCAGCTCATCCACTGCAGCTCACCCACTGCAACTCACCCACTGCAGTTCACCCACTGCAGCAACCCACTGCAGCTCACCTACTACAGCACTCACCCCCCATTGTCAGCTCTACTGTTTTGTCCTGGCGAGGTGCAGGTCCTGCTCTCCAGATTGCTGTAGGGGCTATAGGAGACAGGGCAAGGTCAGCTCTCCTGCTCTCACACCCTCAGGGCTGGCTCACCTGCATCCATGTCCCCACCAGGGTTAGCTCTAGTGTGCTTCCTAGGTGAGGTATGGGGACCGCTCACCTGAGTGAGGCAGCTAGTGAGGGGCAGGATCAGCTCTCCCACTCTTGTGACCCTGGAACCAGCTTTTGCTGTCTGTAGTAGGTGGCGAGGGGCAAGGGGTGAGATGTAAAGGTGACAGACAGTGGGGCTAGCTCTCCCACTCTCTCACCTTCAGGGTCAGCTCACCCATACCCCCATGTAGTGGGTAGCCATTCCAGCTTTAGTCTGGAAGTTCCAACCCCCATTGAGGCTTCCGTAACTATCACGCCTACAAGGCGGGGCCAAGGGAGGCCCTGAAGACCAGAGATCAGGACGCGCGGCGCTCTCTTCTTTCCTGGACCTGGACGTGAGAGGTAGACCGAGGAGGGTTCTCCAGAGAACACCGCCAGACTGCGCTGCCTCTTTTCCAGAACCCACCACCTACCTATCCCGTCATTTGTAAGTTACCCACTAAATAAATCTTCCTTATAACTACGTGGAGTGGCCTAAGTAATTACAACAATACCCCCACCAACAGGGACAGCTCTACTGTGCTGCCCAGGCAGGTGCAGGGTCCGATCTCCTGAGTGCTGTAGTTGGTGAGGGACAGGGCCAGTTCTCTCTAGCGCTGCAGCCAGTGAGGGGAGGGGCTAACTCTGCAGTCCTATACTCACTGCTTTTGATGGTAACAGGAGCCACAGACATCAGCACAGACCATGGCTGCAGCAGGGTTATGGACCTTGGCAGCAGCCCAGGCCCAGATATCACCATGGCCCTGGGTGGCAGTGCAGGTCACTCTGATCACATGGATCCAGAGCAGTATGGCCCTTTAACACCAATATGGCCCCATGTGTGGCCCTTACAATGCTCTAGCCTAGGGTGTCAGTGCTTGTCACTCAGGTTTGTATGGGTCTGGCAGCTGCACAGCCCTTAGACACCAACAAGACCAGAGTCGCACAGGCTACCCAGATCTGTATAGCCCTAGCAACTTGACCCTCAAAGACCACCTTGGCTTCATGGTCCAGGTTATAGGCCTCTGCATTGTCCTTGGCATCGACAGAAGTCACAGACATCAACACCGAGCCCAGCTGCAGCAGGGCCATGGACCCAGACATGGCCCTCAGAAGCATTCTGGGCCCAGATGTCACCGTGGTCCCTGCTGGCAGTGCAGGCCTCCCAGATCATCATGGCCCCATGTGGGGGCATATTCCTAGGATTCCTAGGACATGGACATGGTCACAGGGGGCAGCCCAGATGCTCAGAGGCAACAGAAGCCACAGACATCAGCAAAGAACCCAGTGGCTGCCTCAAGGCCTCAGCCCGTGACATGACCTTCTGCAGCAGCCCATGCCCGGACATTACCATGGACCTTGGTGGCAAGCAGGCCACCCACATCAGCCCATTTCTCACCACCCTCACCTCCTAAGATCTGCTTCTCTCCCCTGTACATGAATGTTCTGCCTTTTTCTCTCTCCCAATTCCCTACCCTGTACTTGCTCACCATAATGGTGTCTAACTGCCTAGCACCTGGAGGCTCCTGGTTGATTTCTGCCCATCCAAGCCAAGAGGCATGGTACTGAACTGGAGGAATGGAGATTTCAAGTTCAAGGCTGAAAGCCAAGCCGGAGCTACATAGTGAGTTTAAGGCCGGCTATGTAGTGAGGTCCTGTCTCTAATAGAATAAAGGAATGAATAAGGCAATGTGAATTTAAAAATGGCTGAAAAGTGAGACAAAGGACATGAACAAGTTGTCAAATCATGGTCACTCTCCTTGATTGGCTTTGGTTAATTAAAATGTTTAATCAAATTTTGTGGAATATATTGGCATTTTAAAAAGAGGATTTATCTTTCAACTTTTTATCAGTACATGTGTGTGTGCCTCTGTGTGGGTATGTGCCTGTGAGTGTAGGTGCTCATGGAGCCCATAAGAGGGCATCAGATCCCCTGGAACTGGATTATAGACGGTTGTGAGCCATCATGTGGATGCTGGGAACTGAACCTGGGTCCTCTGCAGGAACAAGGAATGCTCTTAACTGCTGAGTCATCTCTCCATCCTATCCTCAGATGAATTAAATTTCAAAATGAAAGATTATCATACTAATTGGTAGTCAGCTTATAGTCTGTACTTGTTTCTCTATATTTGCATTACTATTTTCCATGCTGGTTGATTGTTAAGTGCAAGGTAACAAAAAAGTAGTAATAAATCAAGAGTCTGAAAGGAAGGACAAGGATGTAGCAGAATGATAATGTTAACACGTGATTTAGTATATAAGTGTATTTTGAACTTAAAACATTGTATATATGATCTACTCACACATACGTAACATTGCATATGTAGAAAACTTATTCATATATTTAGAAAAATAGAGACACAAATCAATACTGCTATAGTCTTAATCTTTTATTTTTAACATTAAATTAATAAAAATTCAATTAATAACTTTTAAGAAAAAAATCCCAGCACATAGCCACAGAACAAACTGAATATTAACATATAAACTTAAATTTTGTTTTGTTACAACTATAGCTAAATGTTTTATTTATTTAGCAAGAAAATGAGGGTAAAGCTCCTTTTCAAAAATGAAATAAATATGGTAAAACAAGTGTAATTTCAAATTTTAAAGTACTGTTTGTCTGCAAACTAAGTTATAAAATACACATGTTAATTTGCTGTTTTCAAGAAGAAAAAAAATACATTACATAAACAATCCAGAAACATAGGAAACAATCCAAAAATTCCCTTTTAAAAAATTTATTCATTTTTATTTCTTGTATATGAATATGTTGCCTAAAAGCTTGTATGTGCACCGTGTGCATGCTGGGTGCCTGTGGAGGCAAAAAGAGGGGGTTGGGTTGCCTGGAACTAGAGTCACAGATAGTTTTGAGCCACTGTGTGGGTGCTGGGAATTGAACCCAGGTCCACAAGAGCAGCTAGTGCTTTTAACCACCGATCCATCTCTCCAGCTTAGAACTCTTGAAGGAATTTATAATGTGAGGACTGCTTCCGGAAACAAACGTTCACCTGCCACAAACATGCAAATGGGAGAAGCTTCGATGAGAAACATTTAAAAATGTTTCTACAGTTTCAGAACATAGTTACTTCCCAAAATGTCATGTATCTCATGAGGTGATCACTCTCAGATTTCAGCTGAAAAAGACAGTTCAACACAGAGAAACTTAATTTTGAACACAGAGTTAAAATACTAACTAATGTATATGTTATATATATTATACACACACACACACACACACACACACACAGAGAGAGAGAGAGAGAGAGAGAGAGAGAGAGAGAGAGAGAGAGAGAGAGAGAGATATGATGGTAGAACAAGAATGACCGTCTCTGTTGAAGTTTCTGCCATTAATAGATTCCAGGGTTGTTTAATATTGGAACATGTGTTAACCTACTTTAGTACATTAGTAAATCAGGAGGAAAACTGGCAGCCATCTCCTAGTAACATGGTTTGTAATGAAATTCAACAACCACTCCCAGAAAAAAAAACACCAAAGCTACTCACTGGCTGTTAATACAATAGAAATCAGACCTTTTAAAACATTAACAAAGAGGTTCTAACTCCCAAATCTGTAGAGGAATCATACTTGAGAATGAAAAACTGGAATCATTTCTATTTAAATAAGAAAAGATTCCTACATTTTCTTAAGCTGTCTTGTAGCAGGGCCAAGGGGCAGTGTTTGTGTCTCTGTGTCTGGCTTATTCATGGAACACCGTGCTCTCCAGTGCCACCTCCAATACCAACCAGTACCTTCCAGGAGCACATTAACAACAGGATTTTATTCTTCTTTATGGCTGAGAAGTACCCCGTTGCATGCATAGACCACAATTTCTCTGTCCACTCATGGACTGATGGGCACATACACATCCTCCACATCTCAGCTATTATACATAAGGTGAAGTAAACACTGGCTTGCAACTATCTGTGGCATGAATTTCATTTTTTTGGGACATATGTACATAAGTTATCCCAGCTTTGAAATCATGGCCCACTGAATAAAATAAGAATTAAAAAAATGACAGGGACGATTTTGAAAGCAAACAATATGGTTATTGTTATTAACGTTACTGTTATTAACAGAAATGTCTGGATGGTGAGAACAAGAGAACAAACTAAGATTGATGCTATATTGCTAAGTGAGTTCGGAAATAAAACATTTAGTTAAAATAAGAACGCAATAAAAATTTCTATTGGAAATAGATGGTGATTAACACAGAGAGCCACAGCTGGCTGAGGTACAAAGAATAAGGTAAGTGACTGGAATGCTCAGCCCTAAATGGGACAACTATGTCACGTTCTCTCTTCCCACGGCTCAGGAATCATCATGGAAGCAGTGATGCGGAGAGTGAAAGAGCCGTAGGTGGCAGATAAGGAAATGGCATTTTCTGGGCATAACAAGGCAGATGCACATATGAACCCCAGCAGTTGTGACAGCGAGCACAGGCCAGACAACATCCCCGCATGCAGAGGGGAGGTGGGTGGGATACCCCATCCCTAGCTGATTGGCAATTGATAGCTCTGGGAAAGGGAGACTCAGTTTTCTTTAGTGGTGTAGCCGCTGGTAGTTTGACTGTGTGCTAGTGAAGGCCACACATCCAAGTGTGTATGGGCAGCAAAAATTGGACTCAGTGAATTAAAAAAAAAAAGACACCAATTTAGATGGTAGGGAAGGCGGTGGACCTGGGAGGAGTTAATGGAGAGGTAAACTAGTAAAGATGAGAAAAAGGAACATAATAAAAAAGCTATCATTTTCTACATACAAATGATGCCATGAGTTTTAAAAATAACATTTACACTAGCAACCAAAATAAACAAAAAATCCAGTATGAAGGTCACAAAAAATATGTAGAAGTGGATTTAAAAAGAATAAGGGGCTGGTGAGATGGCTCAGCACATAAAGACATATACTCTAAAGCATATATACAAATTATTAATTTAAAAAAGAAGGAATGTAAATTAAAAAAATGTACTATGCTATTTGTGTTGGCTAGTTTTATGTCAACTTGACACTAGCTGGAGTCATTTGGGAAGAGGGACTCTCAATTCAGAAAACGTCTCCATAATAGCAAACTTCAGGCAAGTCTGTGGTATATTTTCTTAAATAGTGATTGATAGGGGAGGGCCCAGGCCACTGCGGCTGGTGCCACCCTTGGGTTGGTGGTCCTAGGCTCTGTAAGAAAGCAGGCTGAACAAGCCAGGAGGGGTAAGCCAGTAAGCAGCACTGCTCCATGGCCTCTGTATCAGCTCCTGCTTTCAGGATCCTGCTCTGTTTGAGTTCCTGCTTTGACTTCCCTCAGTGGAATGTGACTGAGGATATATAAGTCAAATAAACCCTTTCCTGTCCAAGTTGCTTTGGGTCATGGTGTTGCATCATAGCAGTAGTAACCCTAAGACACTATTTAAAAAAACATAAACCTGGCAATTATCCTACAATATGTAGAAATTTAATGATATTTGAGTGACATTATCCACTCAATAATTTTTGGGGTTTTTTGGAGGTCTCATGAATTATAAATTTATTCTGAAATCTATTTGATATTTCAGAATTGCCAAGGACATTCTGGATGGAAGGATGAAGAGGTCCTGAGTGAACAGTATGTGGTGATGTAGTCAGAGCTTTGCAGAACAGAGCAGTCAATCAGTGAAATACCCCAAGGAGAGCTGAATCATCACACATACACATGAATTTCATATAAGAGCCTGTGGCACTCAAGCAATGGGAGAGATGGCCCAGGAGTGAAGAGCACATACCGCTCTCCCAAAGACCAGAGTTCGATTCCCAGCCCCCACAGTGGGCAGTTCACAACTATGTGGAAGTCCAACTCTGGGGTATCTGACGCCCTCTCCTGGCTGGTAGGTGAAGGTGCTTGCTGACCAAACTGAACTGACGACCTGAGTTCAATCCCTAGAACACACATGGTGGAAGGAGAGACCCTCCTCTTGCAAGTTGTCCTCTGACCTCCACATGCGTACCATGGTACACGTGTCCCTCCATGTATAAATACAATGAAAACAAATGTAATGTAAAATCAAAAACCCACGTGAGTCTTTGTCTGAAATCTACCTGAGAGTAGAGTATGAAAGCATGCTGCATGGGCTAGAGGACTAATGGACCTGACTACCTGGAATAATAATAACCTCACACAAGGATCATCCACAAAGCCATGTGTTATAGCACGGACAGGGGAAGAGGTAACCTTGCAATAAAAGTTGTTCATGTTCGTATCGTGTAATGAGTCCTTTCAAACCAATAACAAATGGGTAAATATGCAACAGAAAATATCTAAAATACATGAGCAGAAAACTCTGTGGCAAACTGTCACAGTGGCTAATGATATGAAGAAATTCGACCCTGCAAGACATCAAGGAATTATAATAGAAAGGAATGATTTGTACAGATCCGGTATGCAGAACATTCTAGATAAGTGTCAATTCCTGGTAGCAGGATAAGAAGGAGTATTAAGTGAGTGCCTCCATCTGTCTTAACTGTGCAACCCTGCTATCTTTGAACCTTCTTGATTCTCCTTCCTCAGGCCCCCTTCCCCATAGTGTGTGTGGATTGCAGGTTGTCCCACAACACCTATCCAGGTGATGGTATTTCTTTTACATGACTAAAGTATCTGGAATAGTTGTGAAGGGGCTTTTCTGTTGCTGGGAGAATAAGTGGATACATCTCTTTGTGTGTGTTTGTGGTACTGGGGATTGAAACTGGGGTCTAATAAATGCTGGGTAAGTGGTCTACCATTGGGTCACACCTCTATCTTACCACTGGGAAACTCTAGGAAAGTTATTCACCACTGACTTATGTCCCACACCCCTCATTGATATATTTTTGGCAAGTGCTCAACCACGAAGACACACCCTACCCCATCACTGGGAAGTTCTAGACAAGTGCTCTACCACTGAGCAGCTATATCTCCTGTTCTAAATCTATACGTTTCTCAAGATCAATTTTGCAATAAAACAAATTCATAATGCAAAGCAGAGTGTTAATAAATAGCTCATTTCTTTCTGTAGGCTGTTCTCATTCCAATAAGAAACCTAATGAAATCCACTGAATTCTTCTTTAGCGATTTACCCTCAGGATGTTCAGTGCAGTATTAATTATAAGAGTCACCATAAGCTTCAGTTGGGACAACCAAGGCATGGATGAAGCATATGACAGCTACGTGGTAGAAAATTGCACAACAATTAAATGATGCTGTAAAAAACAATTCATTGCCATGAACCCAGGCCCAGGATGTGCTGGCTAGTTTCACGTCAACAGGACACAAGCTACAGTCTTTTAGAAGTGGGCTGAGATAGTGTCCTTGCTCACTGGCCTGTGGTACATTTTTTTTATTGGTGACAAATACAGGAGGGTCCAGCTCCCTGAAGGTAGTACCATCCCCTGAGCAGGTGGCCCTAGGTGCTACAAGAACGGAGGCTGAGAAAGCCATGAGGAGCAAGTCAGTAAGCAACACTCCTTCATGGCCTCTGCATCAGCTCCTGCCTCCTGTTTCCTGCCTTGAGTTCCTGCCATGGTTTCCTTCAATGATAGACTGGGATGTGGAACTTGGAGCTGAAATAAACCCCTTCCTCCCCAAGTTGTTTTTGGTCATGGTGTTTCATCACAGCAACAGAAACCCTGACTAAGACAAAGGGTGGATGATGAGACAAACACTGTAGTTAAACATTGCACACACACACACACACACACACACACACACACACACACACATATGTAGTACACATACACATGTGCATGACGCATGTGTGTGCACACACACACACACAGAAGAATATGAACACAATTAAAAGTTATCAGACTTTAATTCTGAGAGAAGATCATAGAGTTTACATTTCTTTGTGTGTTTGTATGTTTGAATATACTGTTCTCAACATTTTCTATGAGGGGCATATTGTCATTTTGCAAAAAGATAGAACCTCTTCCTGGAAAACATTCATCCTAATTTTTTTTTAGAGGCAAAGTCCTGGGAATTTGGTTTTTGAGATTTGGAGAAAGTATTCAGGCTTCGCCTTGTGACCTCCGCAACCTGACAATTCTTAATTAACAGCCGTGATGGAGAACAGCTCACTAGGCAGAGTGGTCAGAGTGGAGCAGCTGGCAGGTGCTGAAGAGGGCCAGGAAGCTTAATCAATGTGGGACACATGATGTGCGTGGTGGTGGAGGAGCCTGATGCTTCCCTCTTCATCGACATCATGTCAATAGCGGAGTTGGTGTTTAACTGTGTACATACAGCACTTGAGCTACAGCCCCCTGGCTGCTTAGGACAGAACAGAACAGGACCCACAGGCTGGCATTGCAGTCTCCCTGAGGATTATCCCCTCATTCTGGCTCTCTGGCCTATAGGAGTCTTCACTGTGGCGGAAAGTCCATGTTACCCTACCTGCTGCCTAAATGAGCGGCTTCCGGGTGAGAGCATGGAGCCACATGCATCATCCCTTTGTGCAGGTGTGTATTGATACTTACATAGATGATGAAGATGTTTGGGGGTGTGTGAGGAAGTGGTCCTCCTTTCAGAACTTCAGAATGGACTCTGTGTATGGGGAGAGGGGGACCTAAAGCTTGGGCACCTGTCTCTGCTGCTCAGTCAACACGTAGATAACAGTCATGCTCCTGGTCTCTGATAAGATGACTCCTGGGCAAACCTGCCCCCCTTTGTACCAGTCTCTCCTCTCTAAGAGACACCAGAGTATTCCTTAGGAAGCTCAGTTTGGTCACGCTGTCTTGTATATGTCAGTGTCTTTCTGTGGCCCCTAAGATGAAAAGTCCACCATGATCCATCCAGGGTTGTTCCTCTCACAACTCTGTTCCTTCTTCCACCATCTTACCCTCTACACTAACAATGGTCATTAGCTTCCTGTGGTGTGTGTGTGTGTGTGTGTGTGTGTGTGTGTGTGTGTGTGTGACTCGCTAAGCACACACATTATGACAGAGCTATACTCTCAGCCCTAGTTCTCATTAACCCAGAACTTACTTACTTTTCTGTCAGGAAGCCATCCTTGATTTCTTAAATATTTGCTTACTTTTACTTTATGTATACGAGTGTTTTGTCTGCACGTATGCCTGTGCACCATGTGTGAGCCCGGTGCCTGAGGAGGCCAGGAGAGGGTGTCAGGTCCTCTGGAACTGGAGTTACAGATGGTTGTGGGCCACCATTTTGGTGTTGGGAAATGAACCTGGGTCGTCTTGAAGAGCAGTCAGTGTTGTTAACCACTGAGTCATCTCTCCAGGCCGCCCTTAATCTCTTAAGGCTCATCCGGGTCCCTTACGACGTGGTTTGGCGCTTTGCAGTGGTTTGATTGCAGTGGTTTGGTTTTGCTTTGCAGCTTCTCATTTGGCAGCTTTTTTCTCTTATTCTAGTCTGAGTCTTCAAATGGGGTGTCTGTCTCAGTCAGTATCCAGCAGAGTTGATGGCTGTGGTGGTGGTTCGTGGTTGAGTGTCCCTCTGAAGGTTTATGTGTTCAAGTCCCAGCAGTGGGAATCCATTGGGTAATCAATGGATTCGCTTGCTACTGACTAATGAGTTCACAGCTGAGCGCACCACTATGAACTGTGGTCTGGATGGAGGAAGTGGGTCACTGGGGACATGTCTTTGAAAGGTCCCTTACTCTGGTTCCTTCTAGCATATTCTCTGTCTTTCTGTCTCTGTCTCTCCTTCCCCTCCCTCTCCTCTCTGTTTCTCTCCCTCTCCTTGCTCCCCTCTCTAGTGGGTTGACCGTGGGCTGAACTTTCTGAAACTGTTTCTCTCGGGTACTTTGTTTTCACCAACACTTGGCCTATCAGACACTCCATTTAGTGAACCAGTGATGGGATGAATGACCACACAGAGTGAGGAAGACACAGCCCCTCTTTACAAGGAAACAAATACACAGTGTGCAACCAAGGGCACTTGACGCAGCAGGGAAGTAGAATAGAGCATCAGTTCCTTCTTCCTGACAGCGGTGATTCCAGAGCCGGAGAACTCAAGGAGCGGATCCAGAGGGGTCGAGAGCAGTGAGTGCTCTTTGAGCTGGAAGGCTTGGGCTTCAAATCACAGACTCAGCAGTGTTGAGCCATGAAATGTTCTGGAATGTGTCACTGCCATTCAGACTGAGCAGGTAATTGCAAAATGCCTACTGTGTGCTGGCACTGGATACCTTGAAGGCTTTGGAAACCACAGCCTTGTCCTCCCTTGGGCCCACCCTCTAGTACAATGTCGGTATCGTTAACGGTCTCCTGACAGCCAGGCCTGAAGATGCAGCTGAACCTGGCCAGCAGGGGCGGGAGGCTGGCCCTGCCACCAGCAGCACCATATGCCCACGCCTTCGTCTATTCCAGTCATGTCCCTGGGCTGCCCAGCTGCCAGTGCTATAATTACGCAGCCACGGCCGCGGGAAGTGTGTGGTTGTGGGGACCCTCCGGTCTCCTTAGAACTTTACAACTGTTGTTACAGCTTATCAGGACACAGCCTGCCTTCTGTTGGTCTCTTGAAAACTGCTGTAATTCCCATCCATCACATGGGCAAGCCAGCTGCTGTGGGGGCAGCTGCCGGGGGGTGGGGGGCTTTGCATCCCCCCACACACGCTGACCCTGACCTTGGGGAAGCTAGCAGCTTACATCAAGGGCCTGCCTTGGAATGACTTGGGCCAGCTCTTTGCTCTGGATCAGGTGTGACTGCTGCTTCCTGTTTGCACTGTGGCTCTGACCCGCTCATATCTGACCTGGGGCCATGAACTTCCCAAATCAGAGGCTCAGTACATGACACAACCTTCTGCTGTGAAAGGCTTTACGTTAGATTTTAAAATGTTCTTTGTCTCCAGGGCTGGAGAATGGCTCAGAAGGGAAGGGCACTGGCTGCTCTTGCAGAGAACCTGGGTTTGATTCTCAGCATCCACATGGAGCCTCACAACCATCTGTGACTCCAGTCTCAGGGGATCCGACACCCTCTTCCAGCCTCTGTGGGCACTACATGCACATGGTGCACAGGTGCAGATGCAGGCAAAACACCCTCACATACAAAGTAAAATAAGAAAGGATTATTCGTCCTAATGTAAAAGACAGATGTGGTAAACCTTTAATGGAATTAGATAATGTGCATTGGCTGCTTATGATAGTCTAATAATTGTAATATGATGCTTATATCAAAACAGTACTGTGAGCTAAGCATATGATTTCCATTCGGCAAGTAAGAAACCCAACTCAGGGAGGTCAGGTAACTTACCCAGTGTTTCACAGCTGGCTAGAGGGGTGGGAAAGGGGGTTTGCTGGGATTTCAAATTAGTGAAGGCTTCTTTTTAGACTCGCATGTTTGTCTCATTTCAGGAAATTTTGAAAACGGAAAAGCAGAAAAAACAATCACCAAGAATGTCACTTTCCAGAGACCACACATTGCCATCTTGTGTCTACCCACTGTGTTCCTAGTCCCCTACTTTCCATAATTATGATTAGATCAGCAATCAATTTCGCCTTGTGCTTTTAAAATGGGTATTTTCTTGTATACATTTTCCGTAGTGTAGGGTTTATTGTCCTTTATGGCTCCTCCTTTGTGGCTAATAGGGTTGTAGCCACGTTTTTGGAATGAAACTAAAAATGTGACTAACAAACTGACATTGTGAGGGGAAAAGAGAGAGAGAGAGAGAGAGAGAGAGAGAGAGAGAGAGAGAGAGAGAGCTCTCATTGAAGTTTGTAAATGCAACATTGAATGTATTCTTGCAGCATCCCTGTGGGTAAGTGGGTGCATAGTTCAGTGGTAGTGCACCCCACCCCGCACATAAAGAAGAGCTGGAGACGTAAACAAATCACGTGGAGCACACTACTGACCTGTAACACCACCAGAGTGCAAGCCAACACCATTTTGAGGCAGCACATGCTTTTGACCCTGAGTTTGCGCCGTGACTCTATTGATCTCCCCTAGTGTGTTTTAGTTTTAATTTTGGGGGTGTGCTTCTACAGGGTGGATCTGCAGCTCAGAGGGGTTAACTGCTTCAAGATGAGTTGGAGGGATGGATAATTCATGTCATTTCTGTTGCACTTCCCTCTTGCCAGCACCAAATCTGATCACCGCATCCGTGCATAGGGTTGTCACCAGCCCCCAGTCCTTAAATGCTAGTGACAACCCACATTCCCTTTCTTGCTCATGTTCCATGCCTGTCCTGCATCAGCCAGGCTCTGTTCCAGGTACCCTCACTCTGGGACCAGAGTGACCAGTGCCATCTGGAATGCTGCTTGGCCATTTAAAGATGGGAGGGAAGGAGTCTCTGGGTGACTCTAACGGGCAGTCAAGTGATGGAGCCCAGAAGCCAGAAATCACACTTCTGCTCAGAACTCATTGGCTGGGAAGAGTCATGTAACCCCATTGCCACTCAGAGACTGGAAATAGTATCCTCTCTGTGTCCTTCAGGGGGACGGAACTAGACTCAATGGCACAGTCTTAAAAATCATTCAGTAGCTGAAAATAGCAAGCTAGCGATGCTTCCTTGGGTAGTTCTGGGCAAGTCTTAGGACTTTGTATTTTTGTCCTTGTCACACCCCTTCTTTTGTAACCTGTCTGTCCTGTTCCTAGACCATTGTCTGTGACATCTCAATGCTTTTTCACAAATGGCTTCCTGATGTGTCCCCAAAGGGTTTTTCAATGAGTGAAAACACCTGGTATTTCAAAAACCCAATTTGCCTCACATATTTTTAACCTATATATATATATAAATTGTCTTTCTAATATTCTTCTGTTTTCCCAGAGTTTCTGTTAACACGGGGCCGAATTAATGATGTAGCTTTCTGGCTTGCAGTTAGCTGACAGAGTCTGCATGGATTTTCATAGGCGCCAAAGGGCTTTGACATTTGAGCATCAAAATTCTCATATCCTGGGCTGCTTTCTGGTCCTGTCTGTTCAGAGTCATGCTGTTCTTAACTCCATTGTCTCCTCAATCCACACTTGTCCTATGCACTAACTAGGCTCAACCAGCTTAGCTCCCCGCTTAGACAGGATCCGGTGCTTTGGCCACAGTTAAGGAGCAGACACTACCTCTCTGGCCTGTTTTACATGGTCTGCCTGTTACTTTCCTGTTGGTCTGACAAAAAACAAACCAAACCAAAACAAACAAGCAACTTCTGGGTGGGAGGATTCCCCTCAGTTCACAGAGTCAGAGGGTTTCAGTCCACCATGGCAGGCAGGAGTCTGTGCAGGAGCTGCCCATGCCAAGGCTGGCCAGGAAACAGAGAGAGAGAGAGAGAGAGAGAGAGAGAGAGAGAGAGAGAGAGAGAGCGAGAGATAGAGAGAGAGAGAGACAGGGCTAGTGATAGCCTTCTGCCAGCCAGGCTTACCTATTTCAGCTGCAAACCACAGTCCACTGACCACCAGCAAACACGCCATTCTAATGACATCCTTCTTTCCCTTCAGTCCCCACAGTGGCTCTGCTTGCCCAGTGCAGTCAGACACCACACTTACACATGATGGTATTTGGGGTGGGCCACAAGAACAGGTCATGGTAATTTTTTTCAGTTATTAATTGTAGTCATAGATACCCTTTAATAGTTTGCATAGTAACCACATTATAGTTCTTAATTAGTTTTTACGTGAATTGGCAAAGTGTTTCTCTGGCATATCAAACATTAGCATTGGTGGAATATCATTGCTTAGGATATAAATACTAGTAAAAAGTGAGTATCTGTCTGAACCACAAGGTTCAAGGATCATTGAGGAAGAGGTGACAGAAAGAATGTGAGGGCCACAGGTAGTGGCCATCTATAGTGAGACAGGATCTGCTGGCCCAGTAGGGCTACTGCACACATGAACTCACAAGCTGCATGACTGTGTGCAGAAGATCTGCACAAGAATGAGCAGCCCAAACCCTAGCATGGATGGAGAGGGGAGTCATGGCCTCCACCCCTAGGTGAGCAGCTATTGGCAACTGATGGCTACAGGGGACAGAGAGCTTGTTTCTTCCAGGGATGTGGGCCTCAAGAGTCTACTCATGTTCTAGCAGATGGTCCTAGATCCACATACATATAGGCAGTGCTGAGTGGACTCAATGGGTTGGTAAAAATAAGTAAGTAAGTAAGTAAGTAAGTAAGTAAATATGGGAGGGAAAAGTCGGTGGGATAGGGGAGGATCAAAACATTATATGCATGACAGAAATTCTCAAACAATTAAAAACTTGAAAGAAAACACTTTTGTAATATCTTCTGGCTGACTGTAGTCATGTACCTTGCCAGGGAACAACCCGAAGTTATTTATGCCATCTAACTGTAACCTTGATCCACGGGGTCACATTTTGATCTCTCCTCTTGTGCAACACCCCCAGCCTCTGAACTGTTTTCCTGCCAATTGATAAGAGTAACTTTTTAGGATCCCCATGTGAGTGACACCAGGCAATGCTTGTCTGTCTGCACCCCTCTCATCTCACTCAACTGTGTGTCCTTCAGGTTAACACATGCTTCTGCAGAGGGCTTGATCACGTTCTTTCCTATGGCTGAGTCCTACAGTGTGTTGGGTTGGTTGATATTTTTGTAAAACTGACACAAGCTGGAGTCCCCTGGAGAGAGGGGACGTCAGTTGGGAAGACGCCTCTATCCAATGTCTGTAGGCAAGGTTTTAGAGCATTTTCTTGAGTAATGGTTGATGTGGGAGAGCCCAGACCACTGTGGGTGCTGCCACTCCTGGGCAGGTGGTCCTGGAAAGCAGGCTGAACAGACCATGGGGAGCAAGCCAGTAAGCAGCATTCTTCCATGGCTTCTACATTAGCTCCTGCCTCCAGTTTCCTTTCTTGAGTTCTTGCCCTGATTTCCCTTGAAGATCAACTGTGATAAGACACACAAGTCAAAAAACAAAAACAAAAACAAAAACCCCCTTTCCCTAATTTACATTTGCTATGGTCTTTATCATAGCAATAGATAGTGAATTAGGACACATGTGTAGGTGCACACACTACACACATCTCCTTCGTCTCATCTAGCAACGCATCATGTGGTACCCCACAAATGTGCACAACCATTGTATTGGACTGTAAAATAAAATAAACACAGATTTCATCAAGATAATGAGGCAGTGTATAAAGAATAAAAGTTTGGGGAAAGTCATTAATACAAACTAACATCTGAACTGTGGAGTGTCAATTAACTTGTCCCAATATGGCTTTGTAGCAGACAGCACACTTTGTGAAGAATGTGTAAATAATGGCCACATCTCCATGCTCCCTCTTCTCCCATGATGCTTCCTTCTCTGTTCTCGGCAGTGGAGGGAGTTTTCCATCGTACTTATTTGATCTCAGCTCATTTTCTACTTGGTGTTTTCCTGAATTGTCCAGTGTCTTGATTTTTCTTCCAGAGAGATAATTATTTAGAAACACAGCCTGGACTTTCTGTCCCTGACTGCTTTTGGCCTACAGAAAAGGACTTTTATTGCTTAGGTAGTGACTCTGTGTTTAGGGAACCAGCCTAGAATCCCCCAGTGAGGGGCTGGGGTGTGGCTCAGTGGTAGAGCCCCTGCCTATAATCCCCCAGTGAGGGCTGGGGTGTGGCTCAGTGGTAGAGCACCTGCCTAGAATCCCCCAGTGAGGGCTGGGGTGTGGCTCAGTGGTAGAGCCCCTGCCTAGAATCCCCCAGTGAGGGCTGGGGTGTGGCTCAGTGGTAGAGCCCCTGCCTAGAATCCCCCAGTGAGGGCTGGGGTGTGGCTCAGTGGTAGAGCCCCTGCCTAGAATCCCCCAGTGAGGGCTGGGGTGTGGCTCAGTGGTAGAGCCCCTGCCTAGAATCCCCCA
>CABHPP010120020.1:0-21440 GCA_902168425.1 Peromyscus attwateri | reverse complement strand
TGGTTTTGTGGTAGAGTGCTTGCCCAGCATGTGGGAGGCCCATGATTTTATCTTCAAAACTTCAAGAATTTCTGGTCTAGAGTGAGTGTGTCTGACCCTGATACTGGGCTGTGTCTGTCATCTTTATTTTCCTACAACACAAACATCTTGTCCATAGACGGTATTTGGGGTTAGTATTACACTGAAATTACTCAAAAAAGAGGAGAAAAATGGATTGTGAAGTTTGTAGAGATTAAGTTTGTTAAGTAGAGATTCTATTCTGAGAACTCAGGATTAAGGAAGCTGGGTAGCACAGATTAGGATGGTCTGGCTTAAAAGGTGGGTATGCTGATTAAATACCAAGAGGCAATGGTGTGAACAGGTGGGGATGGGGCAAGATGAGGCTGTGTTCCTGCAGGGAGAGAGGTAGAAAAGAGAAGGGACGGAGCACATGGAAGGGTGTCCCACAGGGGCATGAAGGCAGCCTTCACAATGACTGGAGGACTGTGCCTGGATACTCATATTCCGGCCAGATGAAAACAAGGTTCCATCCTTCTTGGGATGGGCCGGATTGTAGATCCTGCTGGATGTCAGTGTGGTCTGTGAGCACCCAGTGAGGAGTAGACTTGCTCTCTGGGCCAGCTGGACCGTGCCAGGTCTATCTTTATGCATGCCGGGAAGGTTCTGAGTTTGGGTAATTGATTGGACTATTGAAGACGCCATGGCACCGGCTGATGAGAAATTCACATGCTCCTACGTTCTCTCAGCTCAACTTGCATTCCCCGACCTTAAGAACACCTGCTCTTTTAATTAGTGTTTTGTGGGAATATATCTAGTGTAGAGATGCCATGAATAACAGAACTGGTTCAGATTACTGGGTTGAGGCTTCGAGGAGGGGCTTAAAATATGGACCATCACCGCTAAAGACCTTCCCAGATCCCAGCTGTGCAAGGCTGGAGATGGGACCGTGCTCACAATGTGTGGTGACGCATAAGTATTAGCCTTAAATAACTGTGAATACCTTGTTTTCTAAAAGATTAGTGGCTCTTCCCCGTGTGATAAATTGTGTGAATTACAGTGCAGACCTGTCTTCCCACTGTATTATCCCACAGCCCTTTAAATAACGGAGTCCGAATTACACTCAGCAAGCCGTGGGCAACGCCTGGGCAAGCCTCAGGCAGAGGACTGTAATTTGGGTTCATCTTTCTCATGACTCTGTCTTTATTTCATCATCTGGGTAGTCTTCTCCTCTGATTCATATTCTGCCTTTCTTCTTCCCTCCCCCCAGCCCCTTTTAAATCTGACTTGTCTACCCGGATGGGATAATAATGGCTGACTCTTACGGTTGTATCAGACTTCGGAGTTGGCATTCAGATCTCTGTGGTTGTAGCATTGATTTCTAACACTCTGAAGGGGGATGTATGCACCTGACTGTACCCATTATGCAGATGAGTTTATTGAGACACAGAGGGGTGAAGATTCTTGCTCAGGGTCACATTACCCGCTAGAGAGGAGGTAGAATTAGGTTTTGTTTTGAGTCCTGCTTGTCTAATCCAGTGCAGGGGTGGGTTGTGCTGGGGGTTGGAGGATTTGGGGTGTGTTTGCATGTGTTGGCTCACTGATATCGGTGTCTCACTCCATCACCTTGGGTAGGGAATGTAACGGTTCCTTCATTCTGCACTGAAATATCCAGCCTCTCTGGTCTCAGTGGCAGGTAGTGGCAGCCTGGGGCAAAGGAAAGGGAAGGCTTGCCAGGGACAGAGGGGTCATCACAACAGGGCCACCGCCCTTGCCCTTAGGGGTTCTGGATCTCCTCTGTGCCTTGTTTCCATTAACTGTGTTTTAGTGTGGGGGGTGTTGTGTGACAGAACCAAGTCGACCTGACTGCCTGGTGACCCGACAGCACACAGGACAGAGGAGCCAGCATGCTTGGCCCTAAAGAGACTCCACGCTCCAGCCTGCCCTGGAACACCCTTTCCCAGCAGAGGCTAATCTGGAGAGAGGAGCTGTTTCCTTCCTTCCTCTTCTGTCTCTTCCTCCCCTCCTTCCTGTCCATCTCCCCCCTTCCTCCCCTACCTCCTCTTCTCTCCCCTTCCCTCCTTTCCTCCCTTTCCTCCCCTCACCTCCCATCTCCTCTTCTCTCCTCCCCTCCCTTCACCCCTTCCTGTCCCCTCCCCTCCTCCCCCTCCCCTCCTCTCTACCTCTTTCCCTCATGTATGACCTTCCTTTCCTCTTTCTGCCTTTCTTCTTTTCTTTCCTTCCTTTCTCCTCCCCCTTTCCCTCCTTCTATCCCTGCCCCCTCTTCTCTCTCCGCCCTCTCCTTTTCTTTTCTCTTCCCTCCCTCTTTTCTCCGCTGTCCCTCTCATTTTCCTTTCACAGACCGTTAAGTTAAGGAAGAAATTTTCCAGTGGCCAATCTCACAGATTTTCAGTGACCAGGTGAGTTTTGACAAACAAGTACACTCATGGCCAAACCCTTCTTCTAGACCTTCTAAACAGAGGCCAGGGCCTCTCTCACCCCTGGCGGTCTGGTCTAAGCCAATCTGTACAGTCCTGCCAGAAAGCCGCCAGGGCTCTGCACCTGTCCTCCGGGTGACTTGCCTGTCACGACACAGGCAGGACTGGATCAGGGTATGTGCATCATGTGTGTCTCGTGCCAGGGGATGTCCTGTATGTTCCATGTATTTGTAGTTTTCCATCTTTACTTAGGGATAGTATCTATTTCTTACTGGAAAGCAACAAGAGAGTTGATGGAGCTGACTGTTTCCAATTGTTGGTAATGGGAATAGTGCTGCCATGAATACTTGTGTGCATAATTACCTGTAAGCAAAGCTTTTCTTTCCTCTTCCTTCTCTTCTTTCTCTCCCTCCCCCTTTCTCTTCCTTCTCTCAGTGGGAGTAAATATTCAGTGCCAAACAGCAAGTGCTTACTTAATTTTCTAACAGTTTTCTTCAGTGGTTGTTTCACTTCTCACCTCACCAGCAGCACAGGCGCACTCTACCCATTTTATATCCTTGTCTGCACTTAGGACTGTCTTCTCAGTTTTAACCATCACATCAGGCAGGAAATGGTATTTGTAATAGTTTTAATTTGCATTTTCCTGACAGATAATGATGCTGAACATTTTCTTGGATATATTGTCTATTCACATATATTTTGTGTATGTGGTGGTATTCAAGTATTTTGCCCATTTTTAAGCTTGAGTTGTTTGGGATTTTATTGTTTCTTTGTAGGCATTCTTTACATATTATGGAATCAGGTCCTTTGTCAGATATATGCACTATAACTATTTTTTCTCACATGTTGTCTTGACTTTTCTTTTTCTTTGTGTGTGTTTGTGAGTGTGTGTGTGTGTATTTGTAAGAGCCATTCCTAGGGGATAAAAGTTGAGTACATTAGTGTAGTTGGTTGTTTTTGCTCTTTTGGGGGCCCACAACCCAGCTCCCAAATAAATCACACACAGAGGCTTATTATTTCTTATGAATGCCCAGCCTTAGCTTGTCTTGTTTCTTTAAATTATCCCATCTACCTTTTGCCTTTGGGCATTTTCCTTTTCTTGCTTCTTTATATCTTAGTTTTACTCTTGCTCTGTGACTGGCTGTGTGGTTGTGTGGCTGGCTGTGTGACTGGCTGTGTGGTTGTGTGGCTGGCTGTGTGGCTGGCTGTGTAGTTGTGTGGCTGGCTGTGTGGCTGGCTGTGTGGTTGTGTGGCTGGCTGTGTGGCTGTGTGGCTGGCTGTGTGGCTGGCTGTGTGGCTGGCCTCTAGCACCCTCCTCTCCTTGCTGTCTTGCTCTTCCTTCTTCTCCTCCCAGATTTCTCCCTTTATATGTCCTCTCTGCCTGTCGGCCCCACCTGTCCTTTCTCCTCCTTGCTGTTGGCCATCCAGTTCTTTATTAGACCATCAGGTGTCTTAGACAGGCAAAGTAACACAGCTTCACAGAGTTAAACAAATGCAACATAAACAAAAGTAACACACCTTAAAATAATATTCTGTAACACTTCTGGAAATAGCTGGAATTTCTGGGTTGGTTTGGACTAGAATTAGGGTCTAATGTAAAGCTCACTCAAAATTGGCTCAGGCCAACACTGACAGACCTTGCTGAATCCAAAATACTTTCAGGAAGCTGAGGAACAGAATATTCTAGCTGAGCCAGAGGTCAGTCAGCATTGCCTCCTGGGCTATCAAGGGATACATGGCTGAGGCACTCAGCAATGCCTCTCAGTCAAGTCTCACTCTTCCCTTCAGATGTGAGTCCTGGGAGGCTATGATGTGGGCTTTCCCCAACTCCTTTTTTTTTTTTTTGGTTTTTCGAGACGGGGTTTCTTTGTGCCTTTCCTGGAACTTGCTTTGTAGACCAGGTTGGCCTCAAACTCACAGAGATCCGCCTGCCTCTGCCTCCTGAGTGCTGGGATTAAAGGCATGCGCCACCACTGCCCGGCTTCCCCAACTCCTTCTAATGCTCGAGGGCTCTGTGCTTTGCCAGTATTTCAATAAACCTCCTCAACAAGAAAGGGGGCTTCAGTGGGACAGCATGGAATGCCATACTGTGTCAAGTACTGGAGCTGGGGCATCACGGGTTGCTTTGGTCTGGGGCTCAGACCTCTCTGATGCTGGGCATTGCCTACCCTCTGCCTCTGCCAGTCATAGAACAGTGAATGAGGAAGCAGTTGCCATGGCAACCTGTCATCATCCACTCCCCAGGCTCAGTGCTCTTGGCCTCTCCGGTTGCCTTGCTCTTTGGCTCCTTTGCCCTGTTCTGGTTCAGCTTTGCTCTTTTGGAGGAGATAGGTGCTCAGAGATGAGA
Organism: Peromyscus attwateri; assembly: GCA_902168425.1. Classification (NCBI taxonomy): domain Eukaryota; kingdom Metazoa; phylum Chordata; class Mammalia; order Rodentia; family Cricetidae; genus Peromyscus; species Peromyscus attwateri. The sequence continues at coordinate 16,658 of CABHPP010120020.1, read as the reverse complement.
ACAATATGCCAATGCATGTCAACTTTTTACCACTGTGACAAAAATAGGTGACAAAACCAATTTAAAGGAAGAAGTAGCTGTCTAGGCTCACTGTTTCAGATGGTTCAGCACACGGTCACTTGGTCTCATTCATTTGGGCAAGGCATCATTGTAGCTGCAGCACAAGGGAGAGACAAGAGCTAAGGAAAGTGGCCATTACAGCAGCAGGAGACATCCACAACCAGCCACAGCATCCCCACAGAGAGTCCTGGCCCAGGTCACCTACCATCACATCTTTGATCTGAGAGTGGGGCCTCAGCTCTTCTGATGTTCTTGGTCAGTCCCTCCACATCTATCTCTCCATCTTCACACTTTCTGTGCTCATTTCTGTCACTCTTGCCAAATTATTTTTCTGACGTACAGGTGGGATCCCAGACTATCCATTTGTTCTTGGCCACAGAGGATGAAACTTGGTACGCTTTGTCTCTGAGGTGGACCTTTGAGGCTAGCAGAGGACTGAGCGGCTGCCCCTCCTCCTTCGTTCCCCTCCAGCTTGTTCAGCTTGTTCAGCTCCAGCTTCCACTATGCCTTCCTTTCCTTTTCTTCCCCAGGTCTCTCTTGCCCAGAGCTGGGCCTCCGATTCCTCTGATGTGGAAATTTTCCCACTGCTTCTCACTCACAGGATGCTGAGAATTTGCTGTTGGTAGTGCTGTTTGCTGCTGAGGTTCTCCTGCAGGTCGACAAAAGCCATACAGGATGTGCTTGGGTCAGTGATGTCGCACACCAGCATCATAAGGACATCACTAAGAAGCCCAGAGGCTGTGTCACAGGATGATAGAGTCAGGGGACACTGACCAACTAGGGCTCCCTTTGAAGGCATCCAGCACCTCACTGGGCCTTCTTCCCACTCCCTACACAAATCCTGGCTGTCCAGGACTTAGGAACAAATGTCTTAACCCCAAAAGATTAAAATATTTTTATGCCATCAGTAGATGCTGTTATTAAATGTTTCGGAAGTGAAATTAAATAAGAATAACCAGTATTTTGAAATTCTGAACATCTTATAATTAGACCGGCCTTTAAAAAGAGTATTCCAACTTAAGGCACATTGGAATGTAGCCCACAACACGGAGACAGCCTGACAAAGAAACATTATTCTTAGATTTACAATTAATTACCCTTATGTCTATACCTTGCATTCAATTTGCATATCTTAAAACTGCTGTAAATTTCCCAGGACTCCTTATTATTTAAGATCATTCCGCTCAGTGAAAAGTTTCTTCAGTAGTAACTTTCTGTTGATTATGGAGTTGCGAGGTCAGTAAATCTGGCTCTGCTTTGCTCCCCAACATTGTAATTTTTCTTTTTTTGTGTGTGTTTTTTCATTATTTGGCTCCTGTTCCTTCTGCCCTCTCATTTATTATTCCCCAAAGAACCAACAGATAGAGAAGGCGGCCGGAAGACGAAGTGAGTGGTCAGACTCGGCGATGCTATCTCCTTCCCGCTGTGCCTTGGTACCCGGTGTCTGACGTGTTCTATACATCTCCCTAGTGCCAAGCTCGTTAAACAAATAAGACTTGATGTATGGGTCTGAAGAAATGAAATTCCCCGCAGTGGTTCTGTGTTCTTACCCCATTGGTGGTGTCCTGTGTTTTTGTATTTGCCCCTCTCTTTCAGATCCTCTTTCTCCCGATGTCAGAGACCATGTTGTTACTTTGTGGGGCCACCACTCAGGTCATCGCCTTCCGTTGGATGGAGTTTTTAGGCTCCTTGTGAGTGTTCTGTTTAAGAAGACCACACTGGGTTCTCGAAGTCATTTGCAAGGAGCAATAGGTACTGTGTAAAGTGGTATGCACTTTGCAGCATGGGGTAAGATTTGAAAAGCCTCCCACATAGTTGGATTTTGAATCCATAGCCACCAGCTCTCAAGCTTGAAGCTCTCTCTGTGAGAGGCCGCTGCCTCCATGAGGGGTGAATGGCCTCAGAGGTCGTGAACACACCATGCTTCCACAGAATTTGTTTTGTGCGACAGGGTCTTGCTGTGTATCTCAAGCTGGACTCTAACTCACTTCTCCTTGATTCAGGATCTTGAATCTTGGGGTGACAGGTGTATGCCACCATACCTGGATGGTTTTGTTTTTATTTATTAATTTATTTTGCAGAATGTTAAGTATCACCTGAAGTCCACTATGAGTCACTTAAAGGATTTAAAACAAATGCATGTTTCAACAAAAAACAAACCTTCAAAAGTCATGAACACACTTAGAACTGATGTTACCTCTGGTCTGTTTCCCTCTGTTACTTGTTTATTTATTTGCTTGTTTTATTTATTTAGGTGTTTCTTTGCAATCATTTACTGAGCCTCAGAGAACACTTGACTTTGAAACAGAGTGGGCTGTATGATGAGTAGCTGATGCAGACAAAATAGATTTTTTTTCCTTATTGAAGAGGAATGGGATTCTAAAACCCACAGCCCAGTGTGTGTGTATGTGTGTGAGTGTGTGAATGTGTGTGAGTGAGTGTGTGAGTGTATGTGCGTGTGCAATCTTTTTGCTTTTGGAGAAATGGAGAAAAAAAACATGTCTCTTTTCTCTCTTCAATTTTATTTTAAGCACAACCAGGTAATTTCCTGGGGCTTCTTTTCCTCACTTATTAATCGACAGTTTATTAAACTAATTCTTAAATAGTGAGAGTCCTTATCATTTCAGCATCATGGTCCCCAGAACCAAGTGTTACAGAGAATGTCAGGGTAGGAAAGTCACTGCTAGGAAAGGTGTTCATGGCTTGAGTGTGCCAGGCATGAGGGTGGTGGGACAAGGGCCTGTCCCCTAGCCCCTCATCCTGAGAAGCTGGCTGGACAGCACCTCCTCCGCCTTGCTCCCTACCTCCTCTCTCCCTCGCCTCTTCTCCACTCTCTTTTCTCCTTCTGGTGGCACGGAAGTCTATTTTTTTAATGTCTTACAAACTTATTCATTTCTGACAGTGACATGCTTTCTGACAATTCAATATTGTAAGTGACTTTTGAAGACCCGTTCTCCCCAGCTTTTCACAGGCCGATCCAAAGTGCGTACACTGGCAGCTTCTCCCCACGTTGATTATCACATCCTATTCCTATTAACATAATTTCTAGAAGCCTTCCAAAAATTTAAATAATGCTTGCACAAAGGATGGGAAGCCACACCTCAGATGAGCTGTCCTAGAATACCTTGGCAAAAGCACCCAAGTAGTCAGAGTTTTCCTGCTGTACGCTCTATATACATCTGTTAAATTACTCCGAGATCTCATTAAATAAAGCTAATGTACTTGTAAAACAGTAGGGAGAGACAGTTTATCATTGTAACTGTTAGAGAGAGCCATTCGGGTAGGGAGGGTGCCAAGAAACTAGGTATATGCTGGTCAGTGTGGATGTTTCTAAGTCATAAATCTTGGCTCCTTCCCGCCAAGTTATTGTGTATTTCTATATGGGAGAGATTGATTGTAGCAGCTGAAGATGAATTTGCCCATAGTCTCTTTCTTCTTCTTCTTTCTTTCTTTCCTTTTTTTTTTTTTTTTTTTTTTTTTCTCGTGTTGCCCCCCAAGGTGATAATATTTTTTTTGCCCCCTCCACGGTGATCATTTGTTTTGGATTAAAAGCTGTAAATGGTACAAAGAAAGAGATTGTCCTCTGTGGTCGTACCAACACACAGGCATGGAGATGTACAGTGTCCCCCTGTGGGAGGCTGAGTGGAAGCCCTCACCTGCCTCTCAGGGTTTTTAACAAGCTCACCTGAAGGAGAAACAGGGGCAGACAGCCTCAGGTACCTGGACAGACACTGTCCTTTCCTCGTGGTGGAGTCTGCAAACAGATGGCACCGGGGGGTTAATTTGAAAATACTGAAACACTGTGTAAGCCCCAAACCATGACAATTGCAGTTTTATTGTCTCTACTCACAAAAAAATGTGTGCGAGGCTCATCTTGTGGCCCGAGTGGGGAGAAAAGGTACTTTTCATGAATATATATAGATGCTGAATTTATAAGGATCAATATAGCCACCAAATGTTGTACAACATGTCAGGATATCATAAAATGCAGGCAGTTCTACATAAAATACCAGCTTAATCTGGGAGGTTTTAAAGCCTCATTAAAATGTGGATAAAGTCCATATATGGAAAGGCAGACCTCAAAAGGTTGAAGTTATATATCTGCAGGGCGGGAAGGGGGCTGCCACTTCTGAATGTCAGTGGCATTGTGGGTTGCAGTGGGGAGCAGTCAGAATATGGGGCTGGGGTTGGGGTGTGGTACGCATTTCCTAGTTTTTTCATTCAGGGCGTAGATTTAGAGACATCATTGTGGATGGGCCTCATCCTGCCATGATTGGCAGCCTGGCATATTTGTGGAATCTATTATTCTTCTCAGTAGCAGATCGGCAGCCCTGCCACACAGTATTGGCAAAACAAGATTGCCTCCAGGCTTAGGAGTGCATGGGAATGGGAAACAGAGACTCCACGGTTATCTTGGAGGGGGAAGGGCTACTCACTGAGTGACACCTTCCATGTGTCCTGGCACCCCAAGGTGAAGGTGTTCATAAGGAACTGTTCTTTCAAAGATAGCAAGACCCCAGCTGACTTGGTCTCATGGTCTCATTTTCCTTACTTAAGCCTGCCCACACACCCACGGGGCTCCCTTTCCCAGAACCATCCCAAAGTCAGCCAGCACACCACTCTGGGAGGTCTGGGTGATTGGGGCTAGCCACCTTGTTTTGCTGAAGAAACTTTGAAAGTCAAGCAAGCACATTCACCCTGACCTTTCTGCAACACTAGCCCATATTCACTGCTTGTCAGCAGCACAGGGTGGCCTGGAGTCATCTGTCACTGCCAAGCATCATTTTCCCATCAGCCCCATTATGGGGATCAGGAGAGAGCGGAGCCCTGCGTAGGAAGGATCATTAAACCCGAGGCTCCCAAGTAGCACAGGTAGACCAGGTGGTCTCTTGTTATTTATAATAAAGGAAAGCACAGCAGAAGAGGCTGACGGTGGCCCAGGAGGCCTGCGGAGGATGCCTGAGCAGTGTCACCGCTGAAGGACAGTTAGAAGTGGACTCTCCCCCCTCACCTCAGTGTAAGCAAAGAGGATTTATTGAACATCTGCTCTGTACATGGCTGGCAAGATTGATTAATTTAATTGCTCACACTTTGCTTAAGTAACATTTGAATACTTAATGTCAAGTTTGAAGGATATCACAGCGTACACTGCACACCTTCTCCTTTAAGTTGTGGAGGTGGTACCGGGAGGAGAAGGTGAGTGTGGCTGAGCGAAAGCCCCTTCCTAGGCTCTTCCAAGGAGCGGCAGGAGTTACCTCTTTTGATAAAAGCAACTAGTTACTTCCACATTTTCCCACCGTGGTAAATCATTAATGTAATGAGGTTGGGTTCTCTTCACTGACTGGTGGTAATTTTCCCTTTGGTATCACCTATAGAGACAGCTGAGTGTATTATATATTTCCGTACCCTTTAACATAATACCGTAATCGCGGGAGAGTACCGGGAGTTAAAGCTGGGATAATTTATGACGGCTTGTAGTCAGGCAGTGTATTTAGAAGGACATTCGGAACCTCCTACAGGAAACTGGCCTTTAAACGGTTCTCACCTCTGCAGCGCCTGTCTTCTCTGCCATTGGTTGATATTTCCTCCACCCCTTGTTATTTATTTAAAGATATTTTATTAGTGTCTGTGCATGGTACAGAGTATGGGTGGCTTAATGACATGTGAGTTCAAGCACATCATGGACTTTGACCACATTCAACACCATTCTTTTTATTTTCTGAAACAAAAACCAGCTGTTGTTTTAATTGTTTAAAATATCTGATTATTGAAATTAAGAAACTTATGCATGTGGGTGTTTTGCCTGCATGTATAATTGTATACCACAGTGTGTGCCTGGTGCTTGCAGAGGCCAGAAGAAGGTGTCAGATCCTCTGGAACTGGAGTTACAGATGGTTGTGAGTCACCACGTGGCTGCGGGGAACTGAACTCAGGTCCTCTGGAAGAGCAGCCAGTGCTCTTAACTGCTGAGCCATCTCTCTAGCTCCTTGCTGCTTTAAAGATTTTTTTTTTTTTCGAGACAGGGTTTCTCTGTGAAGCTTTGCACCTTCCCTGGAACTCGCTTTGGAGACCAGGCTGGCCTTGAACTCACAGAGATCCGCCTGCCTCTGCCTCCCGAGTGCTGGGATTAAAGGCGTGCGCCACCACCGCCCGGCCAAGATTTTTTTTAATAGTGGTTATATAGTAAAACAACATGACATGCTATGAAGTTTGTATCTTAAAAAATAGTTCTTTGACAATTTTATACAATATATTGTGTTCATATTCGTTCCCATCCCTAACCGCTCCCAGATCCACTCCCCTTCCCTATCCACCCAACTTTGTCTTCTCTTTTTATGTTTCTTAAACTCATCAAATTCAATTTATGCTGTCCACATACTGTCATACCTGTTCATTATCATTATCATTATCATTATCAGGGCTAAGAACCTGTGTCTAGACTGGTCATAGGTCTTGGGGGATCCTACTGTTCCACATGGATATAGTATTGAACTGTTGCCTAATGACTTATTGTTATACCTATAGATTAGTGCACTTATCAATTCTCATTAGAGAAGCTTCAGTTTGCAGTAGATGGTGATAAACACAGAGGTCCAGGACTGGTCATTGTGTAGAGAATAAGAGAGTATGGGTTATCAGCATCAAATGAGACATCTCTGTCCCACCTTCTCCTCCCAAGGCTCAGGAATCCTTTAGGAAGTGGAAAGTTCATAAGACCCAGAGCCTTTGCTCTTTATGTCTCAGTACATCCAATCTCAAGGTGGGAGGGCCTCAGATATCTGAGCTTGACATTAATGGAACTGTTTGGGGAAATGCTAGGAAGACCTCTGTATCTCAGGTCCTGGTAGTATGACTTCCATTGTCATAGTCAGCCAGAACCGTTGCAGATGTGTGCCTCTAGGATTTGTTCTCCTCAAAGTTCTAAAAAGTTTTATTCTTTTTGCAGTACTGAGAATGGGACCCAGGATGTAGTCATGCTGAACGACTGCTCTACTGTGGAGGCACATACCAGTCCTTCACTGGGAGAATGCAGGCAAGTGGGCTATCTCAGAGCCACATGCCAGCCCCTCACTGGGGACTGTAGGCAAACGGTCTACCATGAGAGTGTATCCCCAACCCAAGGTTTTCAAAATCTTTAAAGTGGAACACAATATATAAAAAAATAGAGAGAAAAGGAATCACACTACAGTTTTCATAGACATATTGCTAGTAGGAAAAAGAGTGGCCCAAAGAGTGTCTGCATTTGCTTTGAAATTTGACTGAGAAGGATGCTTATTTATCTAGAAAGGCAAAACTATGCCCGTCTATGTTTCCTTCTTTTTAGGAAGCTCATACATTTTGGTTATCTGTTAGGTCAGACTTTGTGCAGTCTCACATTCTCTTATGTATTTAATGGATGGTGCTTTGGTGTTCATCTTCTCTAGCAGAGAATATTGCATTTTATCGGAAGCTTCTTGGGAGGTTGGCATTTCTCATCTAAGTACGTAAAGGTTGTTTTTGAGGTGGGGGAAGATGAGGCAGGGGTGGCCTTGATGAGCAGAGAGACTGGTCCGTAGTCACTGAGCAGGGACACAACCTTGTATGTCCTGTCACTGATGGTGCCACTGCTACAACTGGGAAGGCTGAGACCTGGGAGGCTGTGCCAGTGACTTACTGTGCAGGTAGAGAGAAAGGGAGAAAACTAGAGGCCTGAAGGGTCACAGAGAACTTCAGCGGCCGCCTGAGCTCTGGGTACCAGAGAGTGTTCTTAATAGGCAGGGGACATGTTGCAGGGAACCCTACAAGCCTAAATGACTCCGAGCAAAGGATAATCTCTGGTCACATCTGATTGAAGTCAGGTGTGGCACGGCCGATTTCTTTGAAGGATACCCATCTGTCCCCACACACAATACATCCCACACCGGGCCCGAGACTGTCAAGGCCAGAGCCAGGTGCCTGGGCTACGCGTATCCTTCTCCATCAGTCATACTGCAGGGAGCAGACAATTAATTCTGGAGCAAAATTGAAAGTCAGAGGCAGAGTCTAAAAGAACAGAATGACAATAATAAAGTACCCCAGCCTCGCATTAATCTCCCTCACTTCAGGCCTGTCACAGCCGGCCTGGCTGTGACTAATGCCAAGCTTTGCATACAGTGGTCACAGACACGAGCAGCGTGCTCCCTTTACAGCGCCCGCGATGCGCTTTGTTGGGTTTTTGACTCCTGTAGAATAGTGGAAAAAAATCATTGCTGTTGGTCATAGGTAAGGGGACAGAGTTCCTTCATCATGTAGAGGTGATGGATGCCTGGACATTGCTTCTGCTGTGAGAGCAACAAAAGTCAGCCCTTCTCTCTCTCTCTCTCTCTCTCTCTCTCTCTCTCTCTCTCTCTCTCTCTCTCTCCTCTTCCCCTTAAGAGTCAGTCTTACCCAGTTTCAGTTTGTGGAGGGCAGATGGTAGGGATCAGATCAGGCATGCCTGGGTGTGAAGGCTGGAGGGTGGAGGCCATGTTTGCAGCTGGCTCCTCTACCACTCACCCAATGGGGTTGGCTTGGGCTTCGCTGAGCACTTTGAAGATATTTCAAATGGGAAATGATGAGATATAGGCCAAGACCTCACATAGTTAAGGTCCCAGATGACCTTTCTGGAGCCCAGAGTGTTTCATGGCCCTGTTGGTGGGCCCAGAAAAGGCAGTAGTGGGATGATGTGGCATCACAGCATGTCCAGGCCGAGTCAGCACCTGGAGGGCAGGAAAGCAGTTTCCTAGGTGGGGAGTGATGCTACCCTGACCAAGTCAAATTTTCTGAGCGAAAGAAAGGGAACAGAAACCACAGTAGATTTTGTTTCCCCTCTAAATGCTGTGAGGATTCCCACCACTGGGGGCACCTGTACTAACATGCAACTGTTTGGAGGGACTGAAAACATGGGTTCAAAGGTTTCCCCCTCAACCTCTCTTTCTCTTCCTTCTTCCCTTCCTTCCTTTTTCTCACTCTTTCACTCCTTCCCTCTCCTTTTCTTCCCACCCCTTCCTCACCTCTCTCTCTTTATTCCTTCCCTTTTTCTTTGACCGATATTACCCAGGCTGTCCACAACTTGTAATCCTCCTGCAAAAGCCACCTGAGTTCTGAGATGGTAGGTGTGCACCACCACGCCACTTTAAAGGGTTACCTCTTAGAGACAGAATTATTTAATCCATCACATCTCCTACTGAGCATAGAGGAAAGGAGAGGATATGATTTTAGTTGGACCCACAAACAAATTGGGATGAGTAGAAAAGAGATGGGCAGGAGGAAATAAACAGGGTTGTGAGTAAGGTGAATGTGAGGGTTCTGGCCTAGAAGAGAAGTTTTTTGTTGAAGTCACTTATTTGCTCTACTCACATAGCCAAGGAGACAGAAGTCTGGGGTGGAAGTTATAAAAAAAAAAAAAAAAAAAGCAGCCAAGTTCCTTGACACTTCTAGTGGGTCACCTTCTCAAAGGCTGGCCTCTGTATGTGGATTTAAAACACAGATCTATACTGAGAGGCAAACAGCTGTAGCCCCACTGGAGGATGGCTTCTACAGCCCCACCGGAGGATGGCTTCAATTGGCTGAGGTACCAATGTGCTGCTCCCTCCCCAATGGCCCTTTGTTCGCATCCTCTATCTTAATGGTGTCACTGCAGACTGGACAGAACAAGGGTATCTCAGCCACAGATACTAGTTTAGATTTTTGAGACTCTGCTCTCCCCTCTGCTTCCATCCATCCTACCACACCATGCATATATTAGACTGGGAGACACTGAAGTGTTCTGGCTTGTGTGGTGGCTCTGGAAAGGACACAGTGGAGAATAATTTCCTCATTTCTCACCTTGCTTCTTGCCCTCCTTGGCTTGGTCTATGGAGCCCCTCCCATGCCACTCTTGCAGGACTCACCTCTCCATTGCCATCATCATCCCACAACGATGCTGGTAAATGTTTTGTTTTGTATTGGTTCAAATGAGAAATGTCCCCCACAGGCTCAGGCATTTGACTACTTGGTCTACAGTTGGTTGTGCTGTTTGGGGGCATGGTTAGGAGGTGTAGCATTTTTGGGGGGAAGTGTAACATTGGGGGTAGGCTTTGAGTATAAAAAGCCCCTTCTTGCTCCAGTTTTCTCTCCCTGCTTAATGCCTATCTTCAAGATATGAGCTCTCAACTTCCCTTTCCTGCTGCCATGCCTTCACGCCACGACTCTTATCCCTCTAGAGCCATAAGCCCAAACAAATTCTCTCTTCCCTGAGTTGCTTTTGGTCATGGTGTTTCATCACAGCAACAGAAAAATAACTAATCCATCCATTTTCTTTTTTCATGCCTTTCTCTATAGCACAGAGCTACACAGAACTGTAGCTCACAATCCTCCTGCCTCAGCTCTTGAGTGCTGGGGTGATTGAGTCTGCTGCCAGCCTGATCAGAAGAGATTTAAGGCTGGGTTTGTCACAGCCAATTTCCCATCTGGGACAATACACCTTCCTACCCTCTCAAGTAACTTAGAGGTAGACATTTCAGAAATGTGCGTGGACAAAGTCAAACCCAGTGAGAATTCTAAGACTCACATTTGCCAGCACATGCCGTGACTCCCTACTCTGTGAATGGCCTGGACACCTCCCCAGACTTGTTTGAATCTAGAAGACCTTGGCACTGTGTTTCCCTCAGGTTGACAGCTTCTTGTTTAGCCCATTTTCCTGGCCTGAGGGTCACACTGTGTTCCCAGGAGGAATGCTAAAGCTATTCAAGCACAAAAACAGCAGGGACCAAGCCCCAAACTCTACAGGGCCTATTACAAGATCAAGTGTTAACCTCACTACTACTCATTTGCTGTGTGGCCCTCGGAAGTCTGCTCCCTTCTCTGAGAGTCTCTTCCAACCTCCAGGGGGATAGTTTGGCGCCATCAGTTCCTGTATGAGCCTCCCCCTCTCTGTTTGTGACTGTGTGTGCTTGCCCGTTTGCTCCTCCCACCTCTCCATTTCTGCAGTCTCCCACCCGGCACTTTCAACCAACTTTTTGTTTTATTTATTTTAAAACCTCTTTTATTTTTATTCTATTTTATGTGTATGAGTATTTTGTCTGCATGTTTGTCTGTGTACCATGTATTTGCCTAGTGCCCATAAAACCCAGGAAAGGGCATTGGGAGCCCCTGGAATCAGAGTTACAGATGGTTGTGAACCACCATGTAGGTGCTAGGAAATGAATCCAGACTCTGCAAGAGCAGCAACTGCTCTTAAAACCACTGAGTGATCTCTCCAGACCCTCGATCCAACTCTTCGGAATGGAGATATTGGATAGGCAGGGTCTAGTAAGCTAGGGAGAGAAAGATTCTTTCCTTGCCAGAGCCATGCACCCACTCACTCCACCTTCTGTCCAAAGATCCATTAACATTGCAAAAGGCTGTGATGGACATCTGGGAATTGTGCAACATTGATTTTATTGTCATCTTTTTGCACAAGCAGTAAGTAGGCTAACATTTTAGGTGCAGAGTAATTATTCCCGAAAATCAAGACATCAGAATAAAGTTTATAGTTAGCAGCTCGACATTTTGACAGGAGCTGTGCGTGGGTCCTAGGGATGCCTCGGAGTTCCTGAAAAGGCTGAAGTGTTCTGTGCAGGCAGGAGGTGTGGGGCAGACACGACACAGTGCAACAGTGTGTGGGGGCCGCAGACATTCTGGGTGGTCTCCCACACACTCTGACCTCATGGAAGGCCTTCCAACAGCTTCTCGTTTCTTTTCCAGAACCCAATTTGGAGCAAAGACCCACTCAGCTACTGTAACCCTGGGTCTTTGCTCACACAGAAGCAGAATGTGGTGGCCGAGAGAGTCTATCCTCCCTTCCATCCCATTCTCGGGTCAGCAGTGGAGGGAATACAACAGATGCCGTCAGGGATGGGGCTACAGGCTTCTCAGGAGTGTTGTTCCTTTAGACTTAAACTAGATACCAAGGGATTGTCTGGGCTTTGGCTGATGGGCATGATGGCTTTGTGTTGGGGTCATCCTCTTGCTGCTGGGTAGAGACTAGCTGTTGTACAGTGGCTCCAGGTGTGAGTGATCCAGGTGTCCGAGGGAGACCCCTATGCCTAGTCTCTGGATAGCCCTGCACCTAACTGACATCTCTGACTTTGTTGAGGTCCCTGACTTTGCCCCTAGATCCTTAGCTTGTGTGCCCATGCTGTGATGGTTTCCGTGACCCAGTGAGTGGACATGAACACAGTCCCCAAGGACAGTTTTTCAGGGTGCACAGTCTTTTCCCACCTAGTAGCAATTTGCAGAGATTACAATTGTCACCACCCATATGAGGGTTTTGTATTTGTGGATTTTACTGATGGTGCTGGCTAGTTTTATGTCAACTTGACACAAGCTGTAGCATCTGAGAGGAGGGAACCTCAACTGAGGAGATACCGCCATAAGATTGGGCTGCAGGCAAACCTGTAGGGCATTTTCTTAGTGACTAATGGGGGAGGACCCAGTCTATTGTGGGTGGTGCCATCCATGGGCAGGTTCTGGGTTCTATAAAAAAGCACTCTGAGCAAGCCAGTAAGCAGCACCCCTTCATGCCCTCTCCATCAGCTCCTGCCTCCAGGTTCCTGTTCTGTTTGAGTTCCTGCCCTGACTTCCTTCAATGATGGAAGTGTAAGCCAAATAAACCCTTCCCTCCCAAGTTGCTTTGGTCATGGTGTTTTTCACAACAATAGAAACCCCGACTAAGACACTAACAAAGGTAGAAAATATTTAAAAAATCATTATTTCCTCTACTATATATGCATAGACTATTTTCTTTTTCACTATTACTTAAATAGCACAATATAACAATGATGTACATAATAGCATCTATAGTGTATTATGTGTGTGAGTAATTTAGAGATGATTTAAAGTCTATTGGAAGATATATGTAGGTGGTATACACATGCACACACTATGTAACTTTATGGAAAAGTCATTTTTTTCTTCCCTTATTGATCTCCATTAAAAATATGCTTCTATTTTGTTTGAGAATCTCATGTATGAGTACTATATTTACATCACCTTATTCACCCCAACTCCTCCAGTGTCTTCCCACCCACTCCCTCTCAAATTCATAGCCTCTTTTTCTTTAATTATTATTGCTACCATACATATTCAGGATATATGTATTTTTGTACATACAGACTTACATATAAACCTACTGAATTCATTTGTTCATTCGCTTTGTTCATATGTGTTTGGGTTGATCTCTTGGGACTGGATAGCCTATGAAGGTGATCATCCCTGGAGAAGACTGATTCCCCCTCTCTCAGCAGTCATTAATTGCCTGCAGCTCTTCATCTACGTGGGGGGTCTTGTAAGAATTACTGCATTCAGGCTGGCATGTCTACTGGTGGTGTTGTGATGCTACTGCTGAGATGCCATGGGTGCAGATTTCCTGTCATATATAGAGGACACTCTTTTGCAGCAGATACCCTGTCTTCTGGCTCTTACACTCTTTCATACACTTACTTGATGTTCCCTGAGCCTCAGGTGCAGGGATTATATTGTAGTTATGTGTGTGTGTATATGTTGTGTGTCAGTTGGGTCTGGGCACAGCCAGTTGTTTCAAGTTATGTGTGTGTGTATATGTTGTGTGTCAGTTGGGTCTGGGCACAGCCAGTTGTTTCCTGTATTTTAACCATTTATGGCTTATGTAATGGCCTCTGCTTTCTGCAAAAAGAAACTTCTTTGATGAGGTGTGGAAGCAACACTTAGCAGGAAAAGGTACTGCCTAAGTTGCATATTTGGATTTACATGAACACCTTGATCTTGGTGTCTGTAGGGGGTGTCTTTGTGGACTAAGAGATTATTGAGGTGTTAGTTACTTTCTTGTTACTGTGACTGATATACTTGACCAAAGAAATGTAAGGCAGGAAGAGTTTAACCTGGCCTATAATTTGAGGGTGTAGTCCTTCGCTGAGGGGGGCAATCATGGTGGCAGGAACACTAGGCAGACAGTCACACTGTATCTCCAACAAGAAAGCAGAAATCCAGCTGTCCTGAGATTTTCCCCCTAGATTATTCTAGATCTTGTCAGATTGACAACCAATATCAACCATCGTAAGTTCACCTTTTGTCCACCTGTCACTCAAGCATATCACTTTTAAGTCACAACCTTCCACTCTTTGTCCCACAGCCGAATATCATTTTGTAATATAAAACACATTCAGTCCAACTTCAAAAGTCCCACAATCTTTAGCAGTTCCTACACTGTTTTAAAGTCCAAAGTTCAAGTCTCCTTTGGGACTCAAGGCAATCTGTTAACTGTGAACTTCCATATACAAAGGGTCATAGTAAGCATTCTTAATCTCACAAAGAGGGATGGGCACATCAAGGAATGATAATATAAAAAGAAATCTGAAATAGCATTCTGCAGCCCCAGTCCAGCATCTGGAGCTCATGATGGAGTTGTCTGGTCTCCAAAGAGCCTGTTAGTGCTGCTTCTCCATCTCTGCTGCCAGTAACATGTGTAGCCTCTTTATTGGCTGGGCTCTACCCATGCCTACCGTGTTCCTTAGTGGATGCCCTATGGTCTTGGCCTTTCCAATGTCTATGGTCTCTGTTGATACTTAAGCTTTGTCTTCATAGTTTCACATATCCAAACCTGCCACACATTGTCTGCCACACATAGTGTCTATGGCCCACTCACTCTGTTTCTTTCATGTCTTCAAAACCAGTACCACATGGACTACATTACCAAGTTCTGTTAAAAGGTCCACATGTAGCCTTGGCCCCCTGGACCACAGTTTCAGTGGCTTATGGGAGCATTTGAAGCAGGCACTGTTGAAGTACTTCCTTAGGTAGCTATTTATGAGTGGGACACCTCTAACACTTTAGTTTAGGCTATCTCCTTTTAAACACATTTGTGTTTTCAGAAGTTGAAGCCTTCTGTGGGTGGGATCTGACTCAGGGAGTCTTTCTTATTATCCTAGAGCAGAGCACATGGCTTCTCTTTAACAACCACAGCTTCATTTCCATCTGCCTTGCCTGTAACTTTAAATTCAGTCCTGTACTTTTTCTCACTGAACTTCACATTCATTCCGTCTTTCCCCTCTCTCTCACTGTAGACCTGGATGATAACAGTAAACGGTAACCATGCCACAGCCTGAATGTCCTCCCATCTTTAGATTAGACCTGGGTGATAACAGTAAACGGTAAGCATGCCACAGCCTGAATGTTCTCCCATCTTTAGGTTTCTTCCACCAAACAAATCAATGCAGCACTTTTGGATTCAGTTTCATCCGATGGGACTTTGCCAGGATATAATGCAACGACCCCTGCCCAGTTCTTAGTAGAGTCCTTGTTTCCCTCTGAAACCTCATGATCTTGCCTCTACTATTTGTATTTCTCTTAGCATTCTCTTCTCCCAAGCTCCCACTAGAAAGTCCCTTTAAGCCCTGCTTGCAGAGTCCTATAGCTTTTCTAGCCCAGAGTCCCAAACTCTTTTGAATTCTTCCTAAAAACAGTCTCAAATGCCCAAGAACCACATGGTCAGGTTTGTCACAGCAACAGTCTGACTTTTTTTTGGTATCAAATTCTCTGTATTAGTTTATTAATTCTTTTATTGTTGCTGTGGCAGAATCCCTGATAAAAATGAGTGAGATGAGGAAGGGTGTATTTTGCCTCACAGTCTGAGGGTGTGGTGCATCATTACAGGGAGTCACGGCACCTGGAGCATGAGGAAGCTGGTCACACAGTGTCCTTAGGAAGCAGAGAGATGAAATCTGGTATTTAACCTGTTGATTCAGTCTGGGTCTTCAACCCAAGGAATGACACTGTCCTTCACTCAATTAACCAGATCCAGAAACCCCTCCGAGCCACGTCTACTGTTGGTTTCCTGGGTGACTCTAGAGCCTGTCAAGGTGACAGTTGATATTATTAGCCACCACAGTTGCACTTGGTTTTCTTGGCCACCTTTTGGTTTTTGTCCTCAGTAAACTTTTGTGCTAGTTACAGATTTTTGCAGTGTTTGGCTTCATTCTTGCCCAAAGATAGGAAACCATAAGTAAGAGACTTAGATGTTAGTATTTTTTTTTAATTCTGCATGAGCAAAACACTCATTTAATGTCTTATTAAGCAAAAGAGTCATTCTGGGAATGAGTTCCTCTGCCTGATTCCTGTGTCCAAGCCAACCATCTCAGACTCTCCCTTCTATTTGAGCTCAATGGCGAAGTGTCTGCAAGTTACAACACCGGTTAGTGAGAGCGGTAAGGAGGCTCTCAGCAGACGGAGATCCCTTCACTCAGCTTGCTGGGAGGGGGGCTCATGCAGACGGCAGCGGAGAGCAGAAACTGGGGCCGGCTCTGCCTCTCCATCTCTGTACCTCTGCAGCCGCTCTTCCTAACCAGAAGGATCCACTCTTCCTCCTTATTATGTCTCAGCTTAGGCACTTTGATTTTGATATTTTAATTAGTGTATTAAATACACAAAATTATGTGTTTCTTTATGATATTTTCAGATGAGTACATCAGTGTACTTTGTTCATATTCAGCCCTCAGCATCCATTCACTCTTCTTCCCCCTCTTGAATGATTCCTTCCCTCTCTCCAAACAGTCCAGCTATGTATGCATGTCGTGTGTGTGTGTGTGTGTGTGTGTGTGTGTGTG
>CABHPP010120019.1:2486-23036 GCA_902168425.1 Peromyscus attwateri | reverse complement strand
ATACATATGTGTTAAATATGCATATAAGTTTAGTATATGCATGTACAGGTATACAGTACACTTATTGTGGTATTTCAGTTCTACAGCAAAAATAACAGGTAATAAATTGATAAGGAAGAAGGTTTTATTTCAGTTCAAGTTTTCAGAGATTTTACTTCAAAACTCCATTCTTTTGCCTTGTAGCAAGAGAGACATACAGGCTGAATGCTGGGATAGAGCAAGGCTGCCCAACTCCTGTGAGCTGGGAAGCAAAAGAAAAGGCAGGAACCAGAGTCCCAGTATTCCCTTCAAAGTCATGACCAAGTCACTAATTTTGTACCCCTAGGCCCTACCCCAGAGAGAACTCAGTTTCCAACAGCATCATTATCTAATTTGAGCCTCCACTACGTGGCCTCTTTGGCATATGGAGGATTCATCAAATATGAAAGTAAATAAAGTTTGTGTTACCAAAAAAAAAAAAATCTCTTTTTGGGGGGATTTCTTGAGAGGTTAATGGTTGTTTTTATTTTTTGTCTTTTGGGGGGCCTACCACCCAGCTCTCAAATAAATCACACATGCAAGCTTATTCTTAATTATGAATGCCCGGCCTTAGCTTGGCTTAGTTTCTAGCCAGCTTTCCTTAATTTAAATTATCTCATCGGCCTTTTTCCTCTGTGCTTTTCCTGTTCTCTTACTTCTGTTTATCTTACTCTTACTCTGTGGCTGGCTTTGTAGCTGGATGGCTGGCCCCTGATGTCCTCCTCCTTCTCTGTCTACTAGATCTCTCCTCTATACAGTCTCTCTGTCTGCCAGCCCTGCCTATCCTTTCTCCTGCCTTGCTATTGGCCAGTTCTTTATTAGACTATCAGGTGTTTTAGACAAGCACAGTATCACAGCTTCATAGAGTTGAACAAATGTAACATAAACAAAAGTAACACACCTTAAAATATTTTACTACAATTAATTTCTTTGTTCTGCAAGAAATTTTCACCTAAGGAGGGCTCGGCTTCTTGGGAAGTCTGTGTTACCAGACTGTTGTGTTAGGATAATTGAGCAAGCCTTTCCTTTTGTTCCTTGTTTGTCTCACTTCGCCTGATATCTCAGCATGATTGGGGCAGATATTAGACCAAAAGCCAAGCTAAAAACACCCAACAAGAAGATGAAACTTCATACTAGTAAAAAAAGGCTACATCAACACAGGATTCTACAGCTTTCTACACTTGGTAAGACAAGGCATCTGAGCTTCCTCTACAGTCAGCATTCGAAAGAGGGTTAAATGAGAACTTTTCCAGGGATAATAGAACTTTTTCTCTAATATAGTCTGAGATTTTGTTTTTTTTTTTCTTTTTTTTTCAAAGCTGAGGGTGAGAAAGTTCTGGAGAAGTACATAGCTTTTTCTGTCTAGTGTCTAAAAGCAATGGCATTTTCAGAATGCCCTGAAAACCTCACTATGTTGTGCTAATGTTACCAAGGTCATTCATCCCTGGAGTCTTTGAAGAAAATCATTTGAGAACACTGATGGAAATGAGGGTGAGATTCATTGCTTACTAATTTACAGCTCATGTCCTGAGCCAAAATTGCTTTCTGGTAATCTAGTCAAAGAATAGTTCCATGATCTGAGGAGTCAAATTTAATTATCCTACAAATTATCCCATCAATTTACTTTAGAAACTATAGTAACTATCCCCAATGATTTTATGGGGTGATATATGTCGCAGTGGGTTAGAACTTTTTGATATTCTTTATCTGCACCCTATATAAGAAGTGTCAGAGTCAGAACTGTATCGGTAAATCTCTGCAGGCCCAGAGCAACCAGGGTTCAGGCAGCCTTGATGATATCACGTTTGCCAGCAGCAGAGGCTGCTGCAGATGCTGCTCTCAGATCTGAGCTCTGTACTGGTTTCACACTGATATTTCTGAAAGGCAAATGTGATCATATCTCTGCCTGTTTAAAGTCTTGCAATTCTTTCTACAGCCTTCCAAATAAAGTCTAAACTCTTAACACCATCAGTCTACAAGCTATTTCACAACTTAGCTCCAGATCTCCCCTTCTCTCATGTTGTCTCTCCCTTAAATTCTATCCTACAGAAATGCTGAAACACCTGTAGATTACAGAGCATACCATGTTATCCTCTTTTTCAAGTTTCGGTCTTTGCATTTGCTTTTTAGTCTGCCTGTGTTATTCCAGCTCTACTAACCGAGGGTCGTTATATTTCAACATTTCTGTGTGTGTCACCTGATGTTAAAAGTGTCTGTTTACAAGTCAATACCCTCTATCTCTGGAGGCACTGACAATATTCTTCAATACAACTTCACTCGCAGTGTGGCTAGCATAAATTGCAAATATATAGAAAGTTCTTCACAGACACTTGTTAGATTAGTGGACCTGTGTGAATAAATGAATTAATGAGTGAGTGAATGAATGAACTCTTCCACATAGAACTTCTCTGGCTTTCCAGAATGGCATTGGTTACATTATTATCTATCCAGCCCCATGCTGATTCTGCCTGCCTGTTAACTTATTTTTGCAGAGCTAGGGTAACTCATCACAGTGGATCATATCACATAGCAGAGGAGACTAAAAATCTTCCTCAAACTATCCCATCATGAGGAGACTTACACACACACACACACACACACACACACACACACACACACATGCATGCTAGTGTGCATGCACATACATAATAATAAAAGCACACAGATGATCAAGCAAACACACAAACACATAACAACAAAAACAAAGCTTGAAAGCTAATATTGAGATCTGGTTCACTTTTGAGCTCTTACAGGTCTGATGTCACATTAACAGAACATCATTTGTTCTTTTGTGATCACTTAAGTTTCCTCTGATCTTATCAGGAAGAGACAAATTAACAAACGTATTGTTTTAGAGTGCCATTGTTTAAGAAGAGCCATCTGAAAAATGGACTCTCAAATGGAGAGTTACATGCAGTAAGTTTTCTATGGACTTTTCTAGACATTGGCTAGTGGAGGTTAAAAGAAACAGAACGGACAAGAACCTTAAATACAATGAAGTTTCAACAGACCTCCCAGATGACCATAATGATGGTACTAACTTCAGGTAATGTTCCTGTTATGCGCCCCTTCATTAACTAACCAAGCTAAGACTGTCTTCACTCCAGGTGTGGGGTAACTCTGCAGGGAACAGCTCTATTCTGCTAAGAACAAGTTTAGCAATAAAAATTAATACTGAGCCGCAGTCATCTATCACTCCCTGATACAACCATCCTAGAGATGGTTGTTGGAGTAGCAAATAGATTACACTGGGCACATGTATCTGAGAGACACAGGACATGAAGTGTAGTGGATATAATGGAAGGTGCCAGTCTCTTTCCTTCTTAAAATTAAGGAACTTATTCCTCCAGTTATTGCAAGAACAGAAAATTTCTTAAGAACTTTACGTTGAGAGTGGTCCATGGTTTCATTGTAGTACTGTGTTAGCACCATCTCATGGGATCCTTGAGAGGATATTCAAGATCAGCTCATGAAGCAGAGCTAGTTGCATTATTTTTTAAATTATTGCCAGGGAAATCTCACAACATCAGATGACTTAATGCAAAGTACTTTTCCTAAAGACATGGAGGATAGACATGGCAAACAGGTCTTACTGGGTTCAAATAGAAGTTTCCTTCCATGAGGCTGAGTGACATCTGGAGACACCACATCAGGACTTGCTTGTTTTTACCAGCCTTTAGAAGCTGTCTAAGATCTCTGGCTTCTGGATTCTACTTTTGTCTTGGAAGTGAGCAATGGCAGATTGGCTCTTTCTTAAGGCAATACTCTGACTCCACAGTTACACCTCCTTTGGTAAGCATACTCTTCCATTCTATTTTTACAAACCACTGTTAAACAATAAACACCTCTGGTATTTCATTGTGGTAACCCAAGAAAACCAAAGCAACTTCCATGCTGTTAAGGCTTACCATTAGATAACTTAATTCTATGTACAACACAAATTTTCATTTGTCAGTGAGACTACACAATGGTAAAATACATTAGGATGTTTATGTCTAGAAGAGTGGTTTCTGTGAGTGGACAGGATATTACTGTGCCTACCACAATCCCTAAAGCATTCTTCCTAGAGCAATAAAATGAAAACAAGTAAAAACTCCTCTTAAATTGCCACTCTTTAATCTAGACCCCTCAGGATCCATACATACTCTTTAAACATCTGCCAATAACTTCTATGTCTTGTGTTTGTTTTAAATATGTATGCCTTATCCCTTCTTTATAAACCTTGTCTTCCTCCAGTGGGTTATGATTTGGCATGAGTTAGTGCCATGATGATATAGATTGCAGATGAAAAGGGGATGAGTCAAGAGTCTTTGCAATTTTTACTGTGAGGACAACTCACTATTTTTGGAAGAGTGCTTCACTGCCAGATGCCCACTGGGGAAGAAATGAACTAGTAAGTAAACATAGGTTATCAGTTAGAAAAGAAAAAGCAAGAAGGAAATCAGTGAGTGTAGTAGTCATCTGCCTTCCAATAGCAAAGTGAATCCACGGTGCAGTGGTTATCGATCTGGACACCAGCAAACTGAACACTTAGAGATGTTGTAGATTAAACAACAAATGCACCTCAGAGTTAAAATTTTTGGTCTTAAATCATTACAACAATGTAATTATTTCAGATTGATTATGATATATATTCACAACCTATTAGTTTTATTTGACAGATGTAAAGATATAAAGGTGGTTGTTTTATAGAGCTAGGTTTTGTAGATTACAAAGTACATGATTATCTTTCCCAAAAGTGGAAAAAAAATAGGAATGTCTTTAAAAACACATGCATTACACCATCAGGAGCCTAAGGCCAAGGTGATTATTAAAGAATGCTAGCTGTTGTTCATGTATTGTCTATAAAGTTAGGTATACACATTCATAAATTCTTTTTCTCAGTATCCTAAAGTTGAGCATGTCATCAATGATGGATATACTAAAAAAAAACCTCTATTAATTTTAGATGCCACAGTGTTTGCATTTTAAAAGATGTTATCAACTTTTGTTTTCTATTGCATAGTATCTGGAAAGTTAAATATTTACTCAGCAATTACCTGATGTTAGAGTAATAACACAGGTGGTGATATGGATTAGAAATGACATTTGTCTTAGTCTCTGAAGAAGACCATGTGCTCTTTATTCTTTTGCCTCAGTGGAGATCATTTTTTCTCATGGAAGGAGCATCAGACCATCCGTGTATGGGAAGAAACTCCTGCTTTTGAACTAGACAACGTTGATCCCAGTCTGAGGCTGTCTACTTCTACAAGTCCTGACAGTTTGGTTTCCAGTCTCTCATATCTAAAGTTGACATATTAATTGTACCTTGCATAGGGCCACAATATGTTTTCACATGTGGCTACTTGGATTGGCTTTCTGTGTCTCACATCTAGAAACTTTCATTCTGTGAGACATTGTTAGAAATATTTTAGATCCCTCTTCCATCTCTGCTTTTTATAAACTATAAATTGTACAGTCCTTCCTTTATTATTATTATTCATTCAAAAATAATGAGACAGCCAATTATGTGAGGCAGTTTCTAGCACATTCCTTTATCTTTATTTTAGTACATTTCCTTCTTTTTAGATTTGTTACTTAAGTTTCAAATATGTGTACTCTATTTATACTATTTCTCTCTCTATCTTCTTCCCAAACTCTCCCATTTCCCCTGAACTCTCTCTCTCAAATCCATGACCTTTTTTTCCTGTAATTATTGTTGCTATACATAGCCCTATATATTATATACATATATAAAGAAAAAATATATAAATATAACTTTCTAAGTCCATTTAGTGTTGCTTGTATGTAATCAGACTTTCTCTGTCCCAGCATCCAGCTCCCAAATAACCACAAAAACATTATTATTAATTATGAACACTTTGCCAATAGCTTAGGCTTGTTTTTAGCTAAGTCTTATAAAATTAAGTTAAATAATTTCTATTCATTTATGTGCTGCTCTAAGGCTCGTTTACCTCATCTATATACTGTGTACAGTGCTTTCCTGCTTCCTCTGTGTCTGGTTGGTGACTCCACCTTCTTCCTAGCCTTCTCTCTGATCAGAAAACCCTGCCTAGCTATTGGCTGTTTAGCTTTTTATTAAACCAATCACAGTGACATATATCTACCAGTGTAGAGGAATATTCACAACATTTGTATATGTATGTTCTTAGGTCTGACTATTTTGTATTGGATAGTCACTTAGGGAGCTTATCTCTGAGGAATGCTGATTTTCCCTCTCTTAGTAGTCATTAATTGCCTGTAGCTCCTCCTTTGTTAGCATACTCATTTGATACACTGTTTTTTATGCTTACTTACTGGGGTGAAGGATGTGCACTATGCAGAGGTCCGAGAACAACTTGGAGGAGTTGGTTTTCTCTGACCACCATGTGGATTCAGAGATATAAACACTGGTTTTCAAGATGGGAAGCAGATACCTTGAGGTGGTGAGCCACCTTACTGGCCCACATTCATTTCTTAATGACAGTATTCCAAATGTCTCAAAATAGTACTTAAAAAAAAAACATTTTACTTAATATTCACTCATGCAAATTATGTGTTTTGATCAATTCCACCACTATTCCCTACTCATAGATTCCTTCCCTTTCTACCATTTCTCCCTTCCCATTTTGTATTCTCTCTCCCTCTCTATCTCTCTTATTCTCTTTCTCTCTCTGAATATCAGCTGAGTCCATTTATTGCTGTCTGAATGTACATGGGCATGAGACAGTTTACAATAGCATTGGTAGCCTCTTGGGGCCCTGTATTCTTGAAGAAAACTTACTCTTCCTCCTGGGCATCCATCAAATACCAATAGCTCCTCACACAGGGGTAGAATGTCATGAGCCCTCCCTCCGTGCATTCTTAGATTTTGATTGACTTGGTTTTATGCAAGGCTTATGAGTCAGTCTCAGCCACTGTTCAAAGTGAAGCTTTTCACTATAGACCTAGGGAAATAATTTGAATATAACTACGTTGTTCTGAATTTTGGAATCACACTAGGGGAACCTGTTCACTTTTTTTTTTCTGGAACAGTATGCTTACATGGAAAATGAATCAAGAGGCCTCATTAGAAGCATGCTTCAAAAAGAAAATTGAAGATTTGGTTGAAAACAACTACTCTTTTGTTTATGTGTCAACTACACAAGCTGAGCACAGAAAATGAATTATTCAGTCTAATGGGGAATATTTTTAAATATTGTATACAGGAAGAGAAGCTTGGGAAAAAAAGAGTAATACTAGGGATTTAAAATTATTCAATAAAAATTTTTGCAATGTTTTCCTGTATATTATTCAATGAGAATCCTTTCCCCTTTAATATAAAGTTGCCTCCATTTAGAGAATTTTTATTAGTTCATGCAGTAGGAATAAAAACTCAATATATAAAATTTTAAATAATCATGTTATATCATTTTTCTCACAAACACGAGGTTCTTTACTCATTTGTTCAAATCCTGTGTTCTTCATATGAAGCTGATGATATTGCCTGTCATCCCCATGGGTTGACAGGAGTCCATGTCTGTTCACCTGTGAAGAAAGAAAAACAAAAGAAGTTAGAGAAAGGAAGGGGATCAATGGAACACTCACTTCTCCCCTCTTGCTATCTCTCTTCACCAGTGTTTTGTTAAACCTTATTGCCTTGAACTGGGATATACCAACCATTCCAGGTTACAGAGAACTGGGTGAAATAGATACAAAGATTTACATCCAAGTGCTTTGTTCTAAACTGAGGTTGGGAATGATGGTAGAGTGTAGCTGGAAAGTTTCTCTCTGGGTCCCGCCAAGCCCCCGCAGTCCCGCAGCCCACTTAAAAAATAATCACTCAGAAGATTATATTACTTATAAACTGTATGGCCGTGGCAGGCTTCTTGCTGTCTAGTTCTTATATCTTAAATTAACTCATTTCTATAAATCTATACCTTGCCACATGGTTCATGGCTTACTAGTATCTTACAGCTTGCTTGTCATGGTGGCGGCTGGCAGCATCTCCTCACTCAGCCTTCCACTCAGCAGAATTCTCCTCTCTGCTTATCCCAACTATACTGTACTTCCTGCCTGGCTACTGGTCCATCAGTGTTTTATTTAACAATCAATCATAGCAACACAATTTTCGCAGCATACAGAAAGACATTCCCAGCAGTAGAGGAATTGAGAAAATGGAAAAAAAAAAAAAGGAGAAAGACAGCAAAAGAACTGAAAAGAAGAAGGTCTCTTTGGGCTCATTGTTTCCATATTTCAGTCCACTTCTACCTGGCTGCTCTGCTGTTGAGGAAGAAAAGCATGATGTCAGAGACTACAGAGGATGGTATATAAAGCATGAGCTGAGGCCATGAAGGATGGAGGTAGTCCAAGAGCAAGATATACCCTTAAAGCCATGTCTAGAGGGACTAATTTTTCCATCAAGGCTCTGTCTCATAATTTCTTATGCCATAAATTCATCAATGGGTTAATATATGGATCAAATCTGTACCCTCGTCATCCATTCAATCATCTCAATAACTACTAGGGAATTAGTCTTCATCAAATGCACATTTTGGCTGGGGTGGGAGCAGATATCAGATCAAAATGATAGACAATAAGCAGTAAAGTGCCAGCCACACAAACATGAGGACCTCAGTTTAGATCCTCACCACCTGTATAAAAACTAAGCATAGCCGGGCGGTGGTGGCGCACGCCTTTAATCCCAGCACTTGGGAGGCAGAGACAGGCAGATCTCTGTGAGTTCGAGGCCAGCCTGGGCTACCAAGTGAGCTCCAGGAAAGGCACAAAGCTACACAGAGAAACCCTGTCTCGAAAAACCAAAAAAAAAAAAAAAAAAAAAAAAACTAAGCATAGGCATAGTTGTGTGCATCTGTACCCTATTACTGGGGGAGAAGGAAAAGGCAGGTCTATGAACTCTAGCAACTCAATATAGCTATTTAGTGAGTGCTGGGCTCAGTAAGAGACCTATTTTCAAATAAAAAGGTGGAAGAGATAAAGGAAGACTCTCAACTCTGACTTCTGAACTCCCAAATACACACACACACACACACACACACACACACACACACACACACTTTACCTAACAAAATACTAAAGTTAGTGGAACATTTCTTCACTAGTGATTGAGAATTGTAGCCAGGTGTCATTTGTGGGGAGCTGTTTGCTGCCCTACATGGTAGCAATTCATATACTCTCTGGGGCAGAGTAAGGCTTACATCTCAGATGAATGTAGTGAGCAATCTATATAGATAGTGTTGAGTTCCAAGAAAATTTGGTGTTTCCCTGTAATCCAAATGTTTTTCTCCAAACCTTAGGAAGAAAGTAGTGGAAGTTCTGCTGACCAGAAGGTGATCAATTCAGCCACAATATGAAAATGATATCCGTGAATTGAGGGTTCAGGTGATTGAGTAATAAAGATTCTGAACCAGTCTCCAAAATGTACAGATGCTGATGAAGATGCCCTGCCACAGTGAATTTCCATATACCCCAGCTATTTTGATTTGAAACATATTCAAGCTTTGTCTTCACATTAATATACAAATATTTCATTAGTTAAGACTATCATAAATATCTACATGTTTGAGCTTATTTAGATACAATAATGATTTCTTGAGGTGAAATGATTCACTGAATAACATTTCAAGAATTGTTATAGCCCTATGATTTTGTTCTTCTAATAGTAGTTATAATTTACCACATGCACTTTGAAAGTTATATAAATATACTATTCCATTAGAGACAACAAGGAAATTCAGAAAATCTGCACTCTTGCTAGTTGTGAACCTTGTTATTTTCACCAGTTTAGGAAAGTATTCCTTATGATGCCACTTCAAATGATTGGTATGCCAAACAGGTTTGAGGAAATTAACCTCTCTTAAATGTTTAAATAGAATCATGAAGGTTCATGTATTTTAACAGATAGTATTAAATTTGTCTTTCTCTCTCGGTGACACCAGCTGATTGAAATGACAACATTTTTATGGAGTTCACACATAAATCTCCCTCAGTTACAACTTTGTAAGTTTACATTGTGTGCTATAAAACCTGCTTTGTATCTGTTTCATTGTGCTTTAGTACACTGAGTGAGTAAGGTAATAAATAAAAGCCTTGGATAAGTGATAAGAAGAAAACTACTGATTTTTTTCTTTCAAGTTTCATATCACTAATGGAATATCAGATCAATTGAATTGGCTTATGGAATATAAGTTTTTAGAGAGATGAAGAACAAGTAGCCATTTATAAACATCTGACATTTTCACAAACAACACAGGGTAAGGCCATCGTCTAACTCTATTTGAAATATATGTCTTTCAGCATTGAGCAATGAGAATGTTCAATGACAAATCCAAGAATCTGAAGTTCTAAGTATTGGTGTGTCTGTCTCCATGGACTCTGT
Source organism: Peromyscus attwateri (assembly GCA_902168425.1). Taxonomy (NCBI): domain Eukaryota; kingdom Metazoa; phylum Chordata; class Mammalia; order Rodentia; family Cricetidae; genus Peromyscus; species Peromyscus attwateri. The sequence goes on along the minus strand of CABHPP010120019.1, from coordinate 12,661 downwards.
GCATTAAGTACAATGAAAGCAAAAACTCTACCAAAGGAACTAGACAGAGTGACTTCCCTCAAGGATGTTTCAATAAAAGGCAGGTCATAAAGGAGTCTGAGTTAGACTCCACTGAAACAATGGCCTAGAGAATGTATGTGATTCCAAGTGTATGTAGCAAAGCTTTGAGGCTAGAAGTCATCTCTACTTGGTAATCTGTCTTAGATAATGGGAGAGTGAACTTGCGAGCAGATGATATTTATGAAGACAATATTTATACTTATTTTATATTTTATACCTGTTGCCCTGACTTTCTCATAACCTCAACATCTTCAGTGTCTCCTATATGGAGATGCATAATGATTTGTAAGCTAACAAGTGAGGACCTATTATCAGATATCTTCAAATTTAAAGCACCGTGGTATGCTTTTTAACTACAAAATTTACACTTACATTGCACCATTTAGCTTTTTTGCATGTGCTCTACCCATATGCTAATTTTGCTTTTCTGGTTGCAATGGAACATTCAAAATATGTTTATGTCCATTCTTTCTTCTGCAAAACAAATTTTAGTTCCTTTATCCTCTTAAAGACAGATTAATTTTTTAAGTTACCAATTTAATGTTTGTTTTAAAGAAAAGCACTTATCCCCTTTTTACTGTTCTGCCTGATTGGTTTGTCTGACTTCTACATTTTTAATGATTAACAGAAAGACAATTCTATACTAAGTTGCATAGAAACTGTCTGAAAGAATTAAAGGCTTTACCCTCAGTAGCTCTGTATCAATATTTTAACTTCAAAGAGATGCTTTGCAAGACAGTTCTTTTTAATTCTGTTATTCTATTTGTGAAAAAGTTGAATCTGTATTTTACATACATCCTAAAATACTTAACGGTATGTCTAGTACATCTACATTTCATTATAATCACAATTTTTGTTTTTAAAAATGATTCCTTACCCAATGCTTAGGATTAATTTCTAACTCCATTTATATGTTAGCATTAGTACAATGGTTAATACTTTTGTTCTTCTTCTACTTCAAGCCTCTCTTTGTTCCCCCCCGCCCCCCCCTTGTGTGTGTGTGTGTGTGTGTGTGTGTGTGTGTGTGTGTGTGTGTGTGCATATGTGCACACAAGGGCATGTTTCTCTAGACAGGACTTCACTATGTATTATCGCCCAACCTGGAACTTACTACAGAGACCAGGCTGGCCTCAAACTCACAGAAATCCCTTTGCCTATGCCTGCCTGTGCTGGGATTAGAGTCTTGCACCATCTCAAGGGAATCAGGCTGCTCTCTTAAGCACAATAAAAATTTAAATAGCATTAAATTATTAGATCAGAGGATCAACTAGAGTTTGAAACAATGGTACAAAACAAAGAAAAACTAAGCAATCACCAAGTACGTTTCTAAATATGATTGATCTCTTAACAGAGGCATTTAAATTGCACTAATAAAATAAACAAGTTTAAAACATTTTCTTTACCCATACATCTATTATTGTACTTGTGTTAAAACTGTGGGAATCAGTAAGACTAACCTTTCAACAAATTCAAGTCCACTCTTTGGTTAAGAAAGAGCAGGGACTTTTAAATTTACTGTCTATGGAGACTCTTCAAAGAATAAGACATCCTGGGGCTGGAGGAGAGGGCTTACTTAGTGGTTAAGAACAGTTGCTATTCTTGCAGAGAACCTAGGTTTGGTTTTCAACCCTCACAGGGAAATTTATAATTATCCTTTACCCCATTTGCAGGGAATCAGGCAGCTTCTGTGAGCACCACATGAACATACAATGCACACACATGCACTTAGGCAAAACCTTTTTCTGTATAAGATAAAAATCGTAACTAAATCTTAAAAAAGAATTATAAGACACTGTGAGCTGCAAAGTTCATGGTGAACTAGCTTCTTGTAAATGAAAAATACTTCTGTTGGATATATTTTTCTCATGAAACGAAGACCATATTACCAAGTATTTTGAATATATTCCTTATATGAACCTCACATGAAGAAGTTGAGATGACAGAAAGGATTCACCCATTTTCATTGCATTAACAAAAAAATTAACTTAGTGGCTTTCAAATTTCATCTCTATCCCAGAATTGTATTTAACAATATACTTACTTTTTGTAAATACTAATACAGTCTTTCATCTGTACGTATAGTATGCAGGATAACCAATCAAACTCATGGAAATTCAGCTTAACAGGGATTGTTCTGTCCTATGCCTCATTTGTTCTTTACTCCACCCTTCTCTAAACTTGTCTGTTGGTGGACTGATTTACCGTATCAATATGTTGTATTATGAAATAGACCTTGATATTTTACTCAAATGGTACAATGTTTTATCAGCTACTAATTTCCCAGTGTAATATAGGCTAGTATGTCCTTTGGAAAGTTTTGTCACAGGGAAAAGACCAGACAGCTAACGCTGCAGCAAAACAACGTGAAAAGATGGATGTCAAGATCATCATGTGAGAAACTGATGGTGTGGATATTGTAAGCAATGTTTCTAAGCGGTGGGCCTGGAAATGGCCTTCATGCCAGGAGTGGCCTTCCCTTGTCATTTCATATCAGATGAGGCCTACCATTGTCTTTCGTTATATTTTTACTTGGGTTGCAAGATCGTTGATTCAGCCTGAGTTATTTTCATCTCCTAGCATCACAAAGTGTTTCCCAAACAGATTTTCAGTAGCCTAATTTACCTTTCATCATTATGTTTCCACCAATGGTTTGGCCACTATGGAAATACATATAGAGGCTCCTCAAAAAACTAAAATAAAACTGATATATTATCTTACTATACCATTTATATATATATATATATCCCAAAGAATCAAAGTCAGATTTCACTAGGGATACCTGCACATACATTTGCATCAGAACACTATTAACATTGCCAGGTAATGAACTCAGCCCAATATGTGTTTTAAGTCCCTCTGGATAGAAAAGATTGAGTGGTTTAATTGTCATTCTTGGCAATAATGGTTCTTATATAAATTCCTCAAAACATTTCTTCAAAAGAATTCGTAGAAATAAAGTTAGAAAAATGTGTGCATGGGTGTATACAAACGTGTGTGTGTGTGTGTGTGTGTAATATATATATATATATATACATATATATATATATATATATATAAAATGGGGCAAAGGGAGAGAGAGAGAGAGAGAGGGAGAGAAATAAAGCAAATTATATCCTAATGTTTTGATCCTTTATCTAATTTGCTATAATTAAGTTTCATTTGGGTTGTTTTGGTTCATTAGCCTGAATTTTAAAGATTAGAGCAAAGGGTAAAGAGATTATAGCAAGTTGGTAACGTTTCTAAATCTTTGTCATCTTCCCATTACTGGTCAGATTCCTCCAGAGGTGAAGACCTGTTAGCATATGCCCATTGATTTTTTTCCCATTATTTTCATGTCCTGCATTCTGTAATATAAAGTATTGAGAATAAGCACATAGGTATATACATATATGTAATATTTACTTCACTAAGTATGTTCTCATCACTATTTTAATTAAGTAGATATCTGACAAGAAAATGAAACAAGTTTATCCATTCCTATCATTTTGTAAGCAAAAACAAAAGTCCAGGTAGATGTATGCTATGGGCTATAATGCATGGCATGTGTGGCAGACACAGAGATAAAAATTTTTTACAAGTCCAAGATGAGCTATTTAAACACCCTGGGGGCATATATGGGGCATTTTCAGAATCTAGTTCTCTGGACCACATTTTATATTGCCTTCCTGATTTCATGCTTTCAAATTCTAAATTTTACTTCCCAAAATGAAAATACTTGCCTGAGAGATATTTTGCTTTCAAACCTGACAATGTGCAATTAGACATTACTCTTTGTAATCTTAGTTTCTGAAGTTTATATTAAAACCAAACACGGTTTTAAGTATTATTAAATATGAAATTCTATTTTATATGCTTATTTAAATTCTATGTACTCTTATCGATATTAAAATATTTCTGTGCATGATTATGGCAGCCTTAAAAACCCCTGCAATATACTGTAATAGAGACTATTTAAAAACTTTTTTTAATACCAGGCTGATATTTGAAGTAGATGTAGCCAGTATTTTATTTCATAGTTTATGAAAAATAAAGCTAATGTTCTCGCATGCTAAATGATGGGAAGACTTTCTTATTTTGAGTAAACAGTACCTTAGAGTGTTTGCATTTTATGTGGTCAACAAAGTTTTTTGAAGGTGAGTCGGGACTTGTGCCTCAAGCATAACTGATCTTGTTATAGGTGTGAGATTATCTTACTTTAAAACTCCAATCCTGCCATTAAATCACCGACAGGGCTTTCATTTCAAAGCTGGCCTTGAAATGCATAACACAACAGAGGGACAATTAAAGATAGTCATAGTCTATTATCACTGCCATTGGTTCTGTTAATGAGTTCTGTGACTTGTTTCAGAATCAAAACGCTACTCCTGAGAAAGCTTATCCACCTAAGTAAGTGAGTCTTTATCACTTTGCCCTTAAATAGCTAGCGTTCTGCGCCTTTGGGTTTGGGGAGCAGCACGGAAAGAAAGTCTTATAAGAGACCATTATTCTTGTGCAGTCTAGGATTTGACAGCCTGGGAGGTGACACAGGCCATTACTTTACCAACATCATTTCAAATTCCTTAGGCATCTTCCCCAGTACACCTGGAGAAAAATTTCAGCATCTCTCTCTCTCTCTCTCTCTCTCTCTCTCTCTCTCTCTCTCTCTCTCTCTCTCTCTCTCCCTTCCTTCCTTTTCCTTTCTCTTCCCTTCTTTCTTTTGTTAATTATAGATTTTTAAAAATGAAATTATGACAGTCATTTGGATTTTTCCTGCTACCTGCCTATTTTTATAGCTTAAATGATAATACTTTGTTTATACTTTAGTTGAATATGTAGGCCACAATACAAAGAACAAAAAAGGAAACTCATTTAAATGTTTTGACAAACCAATCAATAGAGTACATTTAATAAAGTGAGATCGAAGGTTTAGACCCTTCCATTAGTGCCAGTTATTATTTGTATTTGACAACATATGATAGCCCTTAAACTTCTAGAGAGGAAAGAACTAAACTTTTAAGAAAGAAGACTTTGAATGGTAGATATATCTCAACGGTAGACTGACTGCTTTTCGTGAAGGTCTTGCTGCCTTTCTTATTCTTTCCTCAAAGGTCCTCAACTGACTTTTATGTCTTAGGTTCTTATCTTATGGCTCAAAACTTAGTGATATTTTTGTCTCTAAACACTTTTAGTGATGACAGAATATATCTAAGTTCTAAAATGAAAACCAAAAGAAAAAATACGTTAGGAAATCATTGAATATACAGAGCTCCAACATTACACACAAGTTTGAAAGTTATTTCTTTGTTGGGAAGTTAAGTCGCCACCCCTAGATAAAGAACTATAGGCAATCAATGATTGCTGAGAGGGGGAGGCTCAGTCTTCTTTATGGATAAGTCCCTGAAGTAGTTTTGAATAACAAGTAGTCAGACCTAAAAACATATACACATAAGCAACAATAAATGGACTTAGCAGGGCAAATTTCTATGTGTATGCATGCAAAAATAATAAAGAAAAAATACAGGTAAGATCTCCTTTTAATTGTTCCTACTGCACAAAAACAGAGAAGAGGTAACTGAGCATAAGAGATATTTGGATTTCATGGACATATGCGTTTTCTTGATTGTGGTGATCCTACATTCAGCCCCATGTGCAACTTATAAATTACGTACATTATCTGTGTATTTTTAATACAAAAAGAAAATTAGAATGGAATGTTAATGTATGTATTATGATTTTCTGACTAACATTCATCATTTTATCATAAGTACAATCAGATCTTCCTCAAAAGAATGTCTTTCTTTTGTGAATATACACATTAATGAAAATGTCTGATAGATGAGCAAGAATGTACACTTTTGGGTCATCTTGAAATTCTGCCCTGGAAAGCATTCTTAATCATTCGTAATGACTGAATTTTATTATTTCCTATTCATTTTTACTCAAATATCTGAGGAGTAATTAGAAGGAGATTAAGTCTGAGAATTTTAAATTTGGCACTTGTCTCATATTTCTGCCTTGAAAACCTTAACCCTGGCAATTCATTTGAAACAATATGAGTCAGTGTGCACAAGTCATCCCGGCAATTCATTTGAAACAATATGAGCCAGTGTGCACGAGTCATCCTGGCCATCTGAAAGGGGGAGAATCACAAGTTCAAGAGAGTGTTTGAAAAAACAAAGAAAACAACAGCAACAAAAAAAAAACTACTTTCTCCTCTTATATTCAAATGCCATTCACCAAAAATGCTTTGTACCCTTGTGCAAATACTGCAATTTGATGTAAACTGTTTTGAAAGGTGATTCAGAATGCTTCAAATTAAATTGACTCTGACTTTATATTGGTTACATCGACATGAATGCATTGTTTTAGGAAAAACTTCAAGTTATCTATTTTATCATGGTTGAATATACTTAAAATCCTTCAAATCGTATGAGGCTTATTTTTAAATTAGACTAATGCTCCTTATCATCTACATGGCCAAAGCATTATTTTCTCAGGATTGACTTCATTCTATATTTTATATTTGGAAATGATGTTACTGAGGAATAATGACAACAAACTGAACTGTATTTTCTCTGAGCCCCCTTCCAAAGTGAACATGCCATGGTTCAACAAGCTCCTAAAATAATCTGAATTGTTTCTCACAGTAAGTTATGCTGTTCCATATTTTGGAAGGTTTTACCATCATTTGAGAAAGCATACAGTTTCCTTAAGTTTGAAAACAACTAAAAGAGCACCATAAAAAGTTTCTTTAGAAGGATCTAGAATTAGGGTGAACATGTTATCTGATAGACGTATGCAAAATATTTAATTTAGTCTATATTACAGTAATACATTCTTTAACTCATGATTCATGCTGTTATATTACACTTTACTTTGATTTCAAAGGAGGAAAAAAACTTTAACCTATCACTATGTTAAATCGTTTTTAGACCTTATCTCCAAAAATCATAACTATTTTTTAAGACTGATGCCTAGCGACTGGTAACAGTATAATTTATAACACTAGTCTTCTTGTGAAATCCATTCCCAATTTGTTTGCTTCTGATGCCACTCTTCAGGCCTGTGCAATAAATTATCATTGATGTTCAGTACATCAATCAATTTGATGTTGTTACTGAAAAAATATAGTGAGAAAAAATTGAGAAGATTCTCTAAGTTTTACGATGTTGATTATGAAAGCAATTATTATCACAGATATTTTTGGGACATGCTTTGGGGGAATACATGTACTTTTTTTCTTCATAAGCACAATCAGGTTTATGAAAAATGATAACCAGTTTACTAAAGCATAACAAAAATTAGAAGTTATATTTTAATACTATAATTAATATTGTATTGTTATATATTCTTACATTTGAAGAAAATATAAAAGTATATTAAATATATTTTCTAAAATTTAATAGCATAATTTTCCAATTTTTTCAACCATGTTTTCCATGCACACTATTTTCTTTTCAATATCCCTTTTCCATAGGCAGTGTGTGTGTGTTTACTGACTCTCGTATTTCTCTCTATATATGATACTATAGGCATGATGTATTTGCAATACTCTGCATGCTTTAAGGTAGTGTGGCTATACAACTTGACAGATAACATGTAAGAATACAAAGTGCATATTGCCTGCCGGTGCAAATTTTAAGACATATGGGATCACTGTGACACCTTTTCAATGATAGAGACCTAATTTAAAAAACAAACAAACAACAACAAAAAAAAAAACACTTCTTCTTAAAGAAGCCTCCAACCTTGAGTCATTGATGAAAAAATTAAAAGTTTCTTGATAATCCAGTTTTAACAATAGTATCAATGAACATTTAATGTGTGTTGAAATGTGAATACATGATTGAGTTTTCCTTGTTTTGAGGAGGTTATAATAAAGCTGATCCTGATTGTCTTAGTCACTGTTCTATTGCTGTGAAGAGGCACTATGACCAAGGCAGCTCTTCTAAAAGAAAGTATTTAATTGGTGGCTTGTTTACACTTTCAGAGGCTTAATCCATTATCATCATGTCAGGGAGCAAGACTCTGGAGTAGTAGCTGAGAACTACATCCTGATCTGCAGGCAGAGAGAGAAACAGAGAGAGAAAGAGAGAGAGAGAGAGAGAGAGAGAGAGAGAGAGACAGAGAGAGACAGAGAGAGACAGAGACAGACTGGTCCTGGCATGGGCATTTGAAACCTCAAAGTCCAACCCCAGTGGCACACCTCTTTGAACAAAGCCACTCCTACTTAAACAAGGCCATATCTATATAAGCATGTGGGGGCCATTCTTATTTAGACCACCACATTCCACACCCTCACATCTGTTGGCTTGTAGTCGTGTCATAATGCAAAAATGCATTCAGTCCAACTTCAAAAGTCCCTGTTATCTATAACAGTCTCAACACTGTGTAAAAGCCCAAAGTTCAAATTTTCTTTTGTCACTTAGGGCAATCCCTTGCCTTCAATCTCCTATAAAAAATCAAAATTAATAAGCAGATCACATACTTCCAACACACAATGACACAGAGTATACATTATCATTCCAAAAAGAGGAAAGGGAACATAATGAGAAAATATTTACCTAAAGCAAAAGTGAAAGACAGCAAAGAAAACTCAATTCTACATCCCCATGCCTAATGTCAAAGCACTTTGCAGATCTCCAACTCTTTCCGCTTTGTGGACTGCAGCATACTTCTCTCTCTCTTGAGCTGGTTCCTCACCTGGTCTGCAGTTTTCCTTGGCAAGTATCCCACAGCTCTGGCATCTCCAACATCTTGGCATCTCCAGGCCAATTCAGGCTTCCCCTTCCTAGCGTCAGGCAATGGCCTTTCTGGGTCTCCATGTAGGAACACTCCTGAGAGACTCCTTGCCTCAGGAGTTTTCATTAGCCACAGCGAGAGATTCCACAACCTCTTTCTTGTATTCTCAATGCTAGAAAGCAGTGATTTGAAATCTCTGGGTCGATACCCCTTTGGGAGTCACGTATCAGATAGTCTACATATCAGATGTTTATATTATGATTCATAACAGTAGCAAAACCACAGTTATGAAGTAGCAACAAAATAATTTTATGGTTGAGGGTTAGCACAACATGAGGATCTGTATAAAAGAGTAGCAACATGAGGGAGGCTGAGAACCACTACATGAAGCTAGATCCATGTGACTAAAGCTGCCAAGTTCTGCTGGTTGATGGGGCCTGGCCCCCTTGTTCAGTTATATTTTCATCAGCTTTCTGTTTTTGATGTTTTCCTTCAATGCTTAAGCTTTCTTTTAATACCTTTTCTATACATTGGAGGCTTAGCTGTGTAGGGCTTGCTCTCAGTTCAGCACTCCCTTTATTCCGTCTAGCATCAGGCTTCTGTTTAAAGCTTTTATCTGGACTTAGTTCCATTACACTTCCTGGTGCTTCTTTTCCTCCTCAAACTGTACATTTTGCATTCTCTTTATCGAACTCTATCCCTTTCATTATAAATGTGCATAAAATGATTACTAATTACCAAATGACAGTCAATACTAGCCTGTCTTAAATCTTCTCTGCCAATGCTAGTAATCCAAAACTTTTCAATTTAGCCTCTGGCCAATTTTTAGGACAAAGGCAAAGCAGCCATATTCTTTGTTGAAGTATTACAAGAATGGCCTGTGGGCCACTACTAATATTCTTCTCCTCTGCAACCTCTTGATCTGGGCCCCACCAGTCTACTTTACCCTCAGCAACACTCTCTTCCACACTGTTCCTAGCCTGTTCTGTTGAGCTCCACTTAGAGCATTCAACTGCTTTCATAGTCCAAAGTCTCAAAGTCAATATTCCACCAACAAGCAACATGGTCAGGCCTGTCACAGCAATAACCCACTTCAGGTATCAACTTCTTTCTTAATCACTGTTCTATTGCTGTGAAGAGACATGGTGTTTTACTACTGTAGAGCATCCCATGAGGCATTCTTGTGAAGAAGGGTACATATGAGATTTGGTTGTATTGGGTTGCAATTGTATGGTACAGTGTTTACCTAGCATATGAAGTGTCCTGAGTTTGATTGCTAGTATTTCAAAAAAGAAAGTAGAAAGTGTGTGTGTGTATGTGTGTGTGTGTGTGTGTGTGTGTGTGTGTGAGAGAGAGAGAGAGAGAGAGAGAGAGAGAGAGAGAGAGAGAGAGAG
>CABHPP010120018.1:349-29517 GCA_902168425.1 Peromyscus attwateri | reverse complement strand
CACACACACACACACACACACACACACACACACACACACACACACTTGGAGGTTACTGGTGAATGACTGAATAAAAGCAGCTCTGTGCGTAGATAGAAGAAGCCTGTTTTATAGGAATGGAGTCCAAGATTCAAGGCAGTTCTTTTAGAACCCTGGCTGAAAAGAAAGCCAGAAAATTTTTGCTATGCCATGAGAAAGATGATGGAACCAAGGAAGGGTGTTTTTAAAGATTGAGGAGGCAGCATGAGATTATGCTTGTTGGCTAATAGGATCAGCCCGTCAGACATCCCCCAGGGAACTCAGAAAACTGACCTCTGTATCATGTCAGAAGGATAGCAAAGGTGGTCAAGCAGGGCATGTGGTACACGAGGTCATTTATAGCCTGGCCATGTGGGGCCTGTAATCTGTTAGATAGTTTCATGTGTATAGATTGGTGGTGCTATGAGTTCTCTTTAGCTCCTTGTTCACTGTACCAGGCACTTTACAAATATCCCACTCTAAATCCTCAGAACAACCCCCGAGGAAGTTGATAGTACCTGCCTCATTTTCGCAACAATGAACCAGACTTGAATGTACAGTAACTACCACAATCACACAGCTAGCTAGCAAGAACTATGGCCAAGTCTTCTTCCTACTTCGTCCAATCCCAAACTTTTATTCCTAACTACTACCTTCATAGTGTCCTCCAAATACAGTGTCAAAATAATTAGAGTAACTCTCTTCCGTAGTAAAAAACTTCAATTGTGGTATCTTATGTGAAATTCATTTACCTTTTTTTAGTAATTAAATTTACAATTCTAAATTCAGAATTTTAATCCTAAAAATTAAATTGTTAGTTTCCAAATTTTTGTAACTGTTAATAAGATACTATTATAATATGCCTCATGTGATCTGTCTAAAGGTAGTTGAAGAATTTCAGTGTTTCAGTTTACTAAATAGAACTTTTATAAGTCGTTTAAAGAAATGAATATATAGCTAATGCTAGGAAGACCCCTGGAGGTATTAACATTTTTCCTTACTGACATGAATTTTTAAAATAAGTAGGCGTTTTATAAACTGATTTTAATATTTCAGTGCATCAGTGTAATCTATTATAGATGAGTACTGGTTATTCATGCCTGCTTCAAGCGAAGACAGCTGAACCTGACGGTCCCTGTGGCTGTGCTGGTAGAGGAACGTGATGCCTCTTGAGAACATCGTAGGCCTGATGCAGCATTCTCTCCTTTGAACTGAAAGCAAGCTGCCCACAGCAGACCTGTTTCCACATGTTCATATAAGCACCACACAGCAAAGTGGCTGGGTCTGCACAGCTTATTTCTTTTCTTGCATTCAGAATTCTGAGTATCCTAGAGCTTTTCATGGGCATGGCGTTTCACAGAGGGTTCATTTTGTAGGAAGATCCTATGGGGAATGCAGCTGTCCTTAAGAGTTTCAGGCGATATGATCATTAGGTGACGTTCTGTAGACACCGAGGGGTGAGAAGAGATGACATTTTCTAAAAGAGTCAGGCTCGGGTCAACTTCCTGCTTTATTGATGTTTATTGAAGTGAGTACCATGCCTAACTTCCGTAATTGCAAAGTCTTCAGTTGAAAAACTGTTTGTCTAGCCTACCTTGTGAGGACATCACAATAGGCCTTTTCCAGCGTGGACTTGACCTTTCCTGGCTTTGAGAATGTCCCCAGGAACTCCCCAGGTCCCTGGTTCCTTATTTGAAGAATTCTGACCAGTAGAGAGATTTCTCAGATTTTAGTTAAAATGTTCTTCCCTTCTACATATTCCCATTTTTCTTTTTGCTTAGACGTGATACTTAGTTAACTCTCTCTTAAATGCGGTCATTGCCACATGTGTTTGAAGACAGTGTCATGTTTTCTGTGAGCTTTCTCTTTTCTAGGCTCAGTATCCTAAGTTTTGAAATCTTACCACCCGAGGCTTGGTGTGGCCTGATTGATGAACTTACAGGAATAACACTTTTTTTTTAATTAATATATATCATGTTCCAGTGGCAACAGTTACGTTCACAATATAGGGAGAGAAAATTCATTTTAGCTGTATATTCTATTCTTCCAAAGATTTTAAAGCTTACTTTTAATACTGAAAATATATTTCGGCTTGACCGAAACACACTACCTGAACACTATGCTGCTGTATCCTCAAGACTGAGCTGGAAGAGTTTGCACATTGTGATACATTAGTATCATCAACACCGTAAGTAGTTACAGGTGTCAGTTTCCTAAAAGTCTGTTTCTGTACGTTCCCTTAACTTAATTCTGTGGCCCAATTGGTGCCATCTTCTTTCTTAAAAGTCAGAGGCAGGCATTTTCATGGTCTTGTTGAGACCTTGGCATGCTATTCTGTGAACTCTGTCTCAATATACCCAGCCCAGGAGCACTGTCATAATCATAACTGTGAATGTGTCCACTTATTCTAGAACCCATGGTATCTGGCTTTTAGCACCCAGTAATTCACCTTCAAAAGATAACAAACCAGTTGTCTAATCCCTGTTGGTTTACTTTTTGTGGAAGTTAATCAGACTGCTCAGCATACCATTCCTAGAAGCTGATGTTTTGGGGGGTTTTCACAACCAAATGACTTTTGTATTTTTTTCTTCTAAACATTTTTTTTTTTGATTCTCCAGGGATGACTGGTAGTGATTCGCCAGCTCTGAGTTCTCTGTTATGCTCCAGAGCTGACTAGTAATGATTCTGTAGCTCAGAGGCTCACTTCCCTATGGGATTAGGTTGTTCATCTTGTGCTTCATTTTCCTGAGCCGTGGAAGCTTTGTCCTTTTCAGTGGCTGACACATTTATTTGATACAGCCACAAAATGGACTGGAGCTACAAAATCACATCGACTTAGCCTCTCTCATGGACTAACTTATCCACTGGGCCCCAGGCTGTGAGTCTCCTGTTCCTTGTCTCCATCCTTTCAGCATCCAGCATCCCTGACGCTTCTGGCTTATTCTCTTTTGCATTGTTCACAAGCATCTCCTTGTTCAGGGCTGTAGCTTTCCATCATTGTCTCTGTTGCCTGCTGTTTACTTTCCTGTGTGCTCAACTGTGGATCTTTTTGCCCAGTGAAACCTGACTCCATCAGGCCACATTTGATTCTTGACATTCCTTCCTTTGTGCGGGAAGAATTTGATTTGGAAGAATGTATCATCCCCATCGAGCCAATTTCCCTTGCATTCTCTAGATATTAAATTGCATTCTATGTCTTTTAACATAGGAAATAGACAAAGGACTTCCTAGAAGAGAATGCATGGCCTAGTGTAGTAATGTGTTGCTTATAAAGTTGATGCAATGGAATAAATATTGGAAACAAGGTGATTGGCAAAAGTCAAAGATGTAGGGCAGAAGAAAGGACTTCAAAAAAAGTCTTGGCTAGCAAAGTGTGGCAGCTCAGACCTTTAGTCCCACCAGTGGGGAGGCAGAGGCAAGCAGAGCCTGAGTTCCAGGCCAGCATGGTGTACATAGGTAGTTTCAAGGCAGCAAGACCTGATTTGAAGAAGGGGCATTGTGTTGTGTTCAAATGTGAGTGAGTGTTTTCCATGAAGGAAGGAGGAAGATGGCAGGCAAAGAGGAGACCACGTGGGGGTGCACACTTGCGGAGGTGCACACTTGCAGAGGTGCACACTTGCGGAGGTGCACACTTGCGGAGGTGCACACTTGTGGAGGTGCACACTCGTGGGGGTGCACACTTGCGGAGGTGCACACTTGTGGAGGTGCACACTTGCGGAGGTGCACACTTGCAGAGGTGCACACTTGTGGAGGTGCACACTTGTGGAGGTGCACACTTGCGGAGGTGCACACTTACAGAGGTGCACACTTGTGGAGGTACACATTTGTGGGGGTGCACACTTGCAGCATACACTTGTGGAGGTGCACACTTGTGGTATACACTTTTGGAGGTACACATTTGTGGGGGTGCACACATGTGGTATACACTTGCGGAGGTACACACTTACAGAGGTGCACACTTGTGGAGGTACACACTTGTGGGGGTGCACACTTGCGGAGGTGCACACTCGTGAAGGTACATAGCTTTTGCATGTGACAGTGACTCTGAGGGATGCTTTGTTTTTGCTGAGACAAGTGTGTCTTTTGGGTCAGTCCTTTCACACTGTCTACTAAATAATTCTATATATTCCATTTAATGTATAGCCAAAATATACGAGGAAGGTAAGATGAAACGTCAGTGAAGACCCAAATCTTTAGATTCATCTTGAGAATTTCAAAGGCACTGGGTAACCCCTTCCACTCCCCCATCAGTCTCTTCACCATGTGCTTGCAGGTTTCTCTGCAGTAATTGTTTGGATAATTCTTCAAAAGGTGGTCTCCACTTTGTCACTTTGGATACTAAAGTATTCTTCCTTGATCAAATTTTGGTTGCTTTCAATCTCCCTAAATCTGTCACTCATCAAAAACAAAAACAAAAACAAACAAACAAAACCCATCAAGCATTCATGAATCAATCCCAGGATCTATTTGTAATTTTTCAAGGTAAAAGCCACACACTCAGCAGGTCCTTGGTTATTCTCCTGCATTTGGAATTTTCCCACAGGGTGGGGGAATGAGTCTGTGGGGCCACAACAATTGGTTTTAACTAGTCTGTTTGCTATTGGTTAGTACAGAGCCTTGAATTAAGGCTTATGAGAATCTAGCATTTTTGGATGCTAAAAGATCAGTTTCCTGTGAGCTTTGCCTGGTGGGTTATGTAAAATTCACAAGTAATTGGAGAGAAGTCGTGTGCCAAGTTTCCCCTTTAGAGAATTACTGCTCCGTGCAGGGGATTCTTTACTAGGACTCCTAAAGGGTAGCTGGAATCCCAGTGCTCCTGTTTTAAATGGCCTAATGCTCCAAATGTCAGGCATGTAGGACGTCATTGCCCTGTCTTCTCACAGCATAGTGTGGCTTCTGGGCCACCTTTCTCTTCTGCCATGTGTTCTACTTACTAAAATTCTCTTACCCGGCTCAGATTTTCTCTAGAACTTCAGAATGTTTTTTGTTTTTCCTCTTCTGTCTTATATACATTACTTTCCAACTTTGAGAAATTATGGTAAGAGAAGAGGTTATTTCTCAGTGTAAAATTTTGGCTCTAATCTGTTGAGGGTTTTTTTTTTTTTTGGTTCTAGAAATTTCGTGATTTGTTGATTCGCACTCATAAAGTTAAGTGATGTGCATAGCTTATTTAACGTCATTAAAGATAACATGAAAAGTTAAGAAAAATTATAATGAATGTTTAGTTAAGTGAGCAGATATCTAGACCCTCAGAGGCACAAAGTATTGGGTCTGATCTTTCAGTATTTCAGTAGAGGTGGAGCCTTAAGTGTCTCTGGGAACATAGGATTTTGGCCCACCCCCCAGCACTGGCTATCAGCATTTTTCATGTAACATCCCAAGGATACATACATCCCTAATAAAAGGAGCCTGGTTGTTCAGCCCATGCTTCTTTTAAGACATGGGCTGAGCACTCCCTTCTGAACTCAGCACTGATGTCCTGCCTGTGGACAAAAGGCTGTGGCACCTAGTTTAAGCCTCACCCTGCTCTCACCCCCCCCCCCCCCCGCCCTGTTCTATTTGTAGGTCCTGTAACATTGTTTCCTCTGGGAGAAATAAGGGACTTTTCAAAGAACTACCGTGCTAACCGTTAAAGCCTTAAACTATTACTTAAAAGAATCACCACGCATAAAAGCGATACTGAGAAATAGCAGGACCTTTAAAATTAAGTTGAACTTTGATTCACTGTGGAAGAGCATTCATTAGAAGAAACTTGTAGGTGGCTTTCTGAGAAAAATAAGTATAGACACTTGGCTTTTACCATAGCACTCTTTAAGAAGCACTTATCTGTGTGTCCAAAGTCATTGACAGAGCAAACGAAATGACTGAAATTGTAGATAATACGTATTAAATATGTACGGTCACAATACAGTTTATTCCCTTCATGCTCTAGGGAAGTATGAAGGGTTAAGAGTGCAGCTTGGTGGCAGGTCACTTGACCAGCATGTGGGAGGTTCTGGGTTTGACACTTAGCACTGAAAAAAACAAAAAAAACAAAAACTAAGAGGTTTCCTAAAAAAACTAGAGATTTTCATTCTTTAAATAATTGATCTGTGGTATGTGATTTAGATTTGCTTTGTTCATTTGTGTAGATGTTTAGAGCTATAAATATGTTACCGTTTATCTAAGCTAACTTCTTGGAGGTGAGTTACTGAGTCCTGGAGGTTGCTGTTTAACCAAGGTCACCAGACTCTCAGCTGTTACAAGCCACAGAGATTTGCTCCCGGCAGACTTCTGCTTTTATCTCAACAGACTCATTTCAGCCCAAGTGTTTCTCTCCCTGCAAGACCTAACTAAAGGCTGACAGGCCGTAGGTGACTCACTCCAGAAGCCAGTCCCTCACCCAGTCACTGGCATTCATTGGTTCATGATCTTGCCCCAAGACACTCAGGCGTCCATTTTATTGTCATATGATAAAAACCACCAGCTTCTCCTCTACCAGCCAAGCACAGCTTACCAGCTTACATTTGGGAGTCATTCATGTGGAGAAAAAACAAAAAAACAACAAAAAAAAAACCCTTACCTCTTATGCAAATTTCAGTAGCAAGTAACAGAAAACAGATCAAAGTGCCTTTAGGGGTTTACTGGTTCATAGAAAGTTAAAGTCCAGGGCTGGATTTGCCTCTAGATATTCTTGGAGCAGAGGTTCAATGTCATGTGACTCGGTATGTCTGTATGTAAACCTTCTCATTCTTTGGGCTTTTCTACTCCTTACTTGGTAAATGCTGCTGACTCAGAAGCCCCGTTGTACAACAGCAGTTACTGCTAGTGTGTTTACCTGCTGGTCACTTAGGTCCAAGGTGTCCCATGATTGGGTGAGCTTAAACCATGGGCCTTCTTGGAGCGCGCCTTGCAACCCTGCAGCTAGGGAAGCTAGGCTAGGTGCTTTGGTTGGGCTCAGTTGTACCAAATGTTTCTTTCCTTTCCGGACTTGGGGAAGAGTCCCACCCGAATCTACCACTAATGAAGGGTATAAAACCAGGAGAATGGGGGGGTGGGGGGGCAGCAAAAGTCTAATACAGTTTTCTGTAGTGTGAGAGGCATTGAACTAGGCACTGCATTTGAAACTTTTTCAAGGTGGCTGGAGAGATGGCTCAGAGGTTAAGAACACTGCTTGTTCTTCCAAAGGTCCTGAGTTCAATTCCTAGCAACCACATGGTGGCTCACAACCATCTGTAATGAGATCTGGTGCCCTCTTTTGGCCTGCAGGGATATGTGCAGACAGAACACTGTATACATAATAAATAAATAAATCTTAAAAAAGAAAAAACTTGGGCGGTGGTGGCGCACACCTTTAATCCCAGCACTCGGGAGGCAGAGGTAGGTGGATCTCTGTGAGTTCGAGGCCAGCCTGGGCTACAAAGTGAGTTCCAGGAAAGGTGCAAAGCTACACAGAGAAACCCTGTCTCGAAAAACCAAAAAAAAAAAAAAAAAGAAAAAAGAAAAAACTTTTTTAAAAAGTAGAATGATACAGACTGAGTTTTAACGAGTGTCTAGACATAGGGGTGCTTTAAGAATATTTTTGTCAGTTTTACACATCGGACCTAGAACCTTATACATGCTTAGCATGCAAATCCTACCCAACTCTATCTGCAATCCCACTGGGGTGTTTTGAAGGCTGAAAATATACTGAATTCCATTACTGAATGCATAATTTCTTGAAATAACTTTTATTGACTTTCCTAGGTGAGATTCTATGATTTAAAAATACTTCTTGGGAAATGAAATGGAAGAGCTAGTTTAGTAATTATTGTGTCGTTGTAAAGTAGTTAGTTAACTCAGTTACCGTTTTAAATATTATGACAATTTTACATAGAATTTGGAAAACTTAATTTATTGTTAAATGATAAATTGCCCCTAAAAGAATATCTGAATATAGAATTAATATTGATTAGATAGATATATTGATATATTAATGCATTGATAGAGAATGTCTTTTTTGTTTGCATAGTAATACTAATGATAAAATAATAGGTCATGCTGAATTTTACGCTTTTTCCAGTTCCTCCATCAAACTATAATGTATATGTGTTGTGGAATATTAGTTTAAGATGTATTACATTTGTTTATGCTGTGGAATATTTGTTTAATGATACAAAGATGTGTTGGATTCTTTTATGTTGCATTTGTTTAGCTCTGTGAAGCTGTGTTACTGTGCCTGTCTAAAACACCTGATTGGTCTAATAAAGTGCTAAATGGCCAATAGCTGGGCAGGAGAGGGATAGGTGTGGTGTGGCTGCCAGGCAGAGAGAATAAATAGGCGGAGAAATCTAAGTTTGAGAGAAAGAACTAGGGGAAAAAGAGGAGAGGAGGATGCCAGGGGCCAGCCATTCAGCCACACAACCAGCCACAGGGGAAGAAGGGAAGAAAAACATATGGAATAAAGGAAGATAAAAAGCCCAGAGGAAGCCGGGCGGTGGTGGCGCATGCCTTTAATCCCAGCACTCGGGAGGCAGAGGCAGGCGGATCTCTGTGAGTTCGAGGCCAGCCTGGGCTACCAAGTGAGTTCCAGGAAAGGCGCAAAGCTACACAGAGAAACCCTGTCTCGAAAAAGCCAAAAGCCAAAAAAAAAAAAAAAAAAGAGCCCAGAGGCAAAAGAGAAATGGGTTAATTTAAGTTAGATAAGCTGGCTAGAAGCAAGCCAAACTACTGCCAGGCATTCATAAGTAAGAATAAGTCTTTAAGTCTTTGTGTATTTATTTGGGAGCTGAGTGGTAGGCCTCCAAAGAGTTAAAAAAAGAAATCAACTACATATACACAAGTTAAATATTGAGATCCTCTTTTCAAGGGACTCTTCCTGTGGGAGGATGACTGGAGAGTCCCCGGCAAATAGCAAGAAATTTGTCTCCCTTTCCTTTTATTTGAATTATAGTTGATATATTCTTGGAAGAGTCTCAGACATAATTGAAGATGTATTAATTTTCTCCTAACTATTGAGATATTGCTACTACCCCATTTTTTTCTTCCAGAAGATTTTAAAATTTCAACCCAAGTAGAAATTGCCTTGTCATTTATGAACAGCGAGAGAGAGAGAGAGAGAGAGAGAGAGAGAGAGAGAGAGAGAGAGGAGAGAGAGGAGAGAGAGGAGAGAGAGGAGAGAGAGAGATTTGGAAGAGCTGAAAGTATAGCTCAATGGTATAACAATTTCCCAACACACATGAGGTCCGGGTTCAATTTCCAAAACCAAATAATGAAATAAAAGTCGAGTTTTCTTGGTAAAGACATTCTTAGAGATGATGTTTGATTACTAGTTTAATCACTCTGGTGATAAGGCTGGTATCATCTTTGTGTGCAGTGTGGCAGGTTAATAACAAAGGGTTGATAATAGGAAACCCTTGTTCTCTTCATCTTGGGGAAATGAGTGGGTATCCAGGTGGTAGGAAACTGCCTGGTCTCAGAGAAGTCATTGTGTGCCCCCTCAAAACAGAACAAAACCCAAAGCATCCTTGTATCTTTCTTTCAATTGCAGTTTGTGGTGGTATTGTGTTCCCCAAAATATTGTGCACCCTAATAAACTTATCTGGGGTCAGAGAACAGAACAGCCACTAGATATAGAGGCCAGAAAATGGTGGCACACACGCCTTTAATCCTATCACTTGGGAGGCAGAGATCCATCCGGATCTCTGTGAGTTTAAAGCCACACTGGAAACAGCCAGGCATGGTGACTCATGCCTTTAATCCCAGGAAGTGAGGGCAGAAAGCAGAAAGGTATATAAGGCGTGAAAACCAGGAATTAGGTTGGTTGAGCTTTTAGGCTTTCGAGAAGCAGTTCAGCTGAGAGGCATCCAGTCTGAGGAAACAGGATCTGCTGAGGAATTGGCAAGGTGAGGTAGCTGAGGCTTGTTCTGCTTCTCTGATCTTCCACCATTCACCCCAATAACTGGCTCCGAGTTTGATTTTATTAATAAGAACTTTTAAGATATGTGCTACAACAGTTGGGTAGAGTTTAATTTCTCTTACTACATTATGTGGTGCAGCTTCATTTGAACTATTGGTTCTTTTTAATACATGTGGCAGGTCAGATTCCAGATCATACCAATTCATGAAACCTGACATAGACAACTTTTGGTTTTTCGACACAGGGTTTCTCTGTGTAGCTTTGCGCCTTTCCTGGAACTCACTTGGTAGCCCAGGCTGGCCTTGAACTCACAGAGATCCGCCTGGCTCTGCCTCCTGAGTGCTGGGATTAAAGGCGTGCGCCACCACCGCCCGGCCATAGACAACTTTTTAATTAGTACTCTCAGAAACTTGAAAGGCTGAGGCAGGAAGATCATATGAATTCAGGTCTAGACTGTAATGTGCTACACTGGTCAGGCCTCTGTAAAAGTTTGACATCAATGTGGTGGCGTCCTTGGGAGCAGGGGACCACCAGGTGGCTTAAAGAGGGGAGAACTAGTCTGGTTTGATAATTCATAATTAACTTATTTTATCTTTCCAAGGCTGAAGTTTTTGATTTAGGTTTTGGGGGGGGGGGGTTGAGAAAGATTTCTTTGTATAGCTTTGGCTGTCCTGGAACTCACTCTGTAGACCAGGCTGGCCTGGAACTCACAGAGACCCACCTGCCTTTGCCTCTCAGTGCTGGGATTAAAGGCATGTGCCACCACCTCCTAGTCCATTTTTTTTTTTACTATTCATTTGATTTACTTGTTTATGTTCCACTTTTTAAAAATGTCTGTTTTTATTTTTAAGAGTGTGTGTGTGTATGTGTGCATGCATGCATGCGTGTGCGTGCGTGCGTGCGTGCGTGCGTGCGTGTGTGTGTATTTGTAAACAGGTGCATGTGGAGGTCAGAGGCTTTGGAACCCCAGGAGCTGGAATGAGAGGTGGCTATGCTCTGCCTGGCATGGGTACTGGGAACTGAACTTGGGTCCTCCAAAGAGCAATACTGCAGAGTGATCTCTCCAGCCTCCATGTCCCACTGTTAAATCACCTGAGAAAAACCTCACATGTGTAACTCACATAGCATGGAACAGCCTTGCTTTGGTCCAGTCTCTCAGCAGGGTCCCAGTCAAAGAAATAAGGATGATAGGGGAAGTCATTAAAATAATTCAAATATGTACTTCACTTCTCAGAGAATACCCAAGGAGAGAATAAATGCAGTGGGTATATTGTACGTCTGTAGTCTTTTGACACAGGATCTCAGTTGATTCAGGCTCACCTTACACTCACTATGTAGCTCCGTTGGCCTTGAACTCCTGGTGTCCTACTGTTACCTCCCTACTGCTGGGAGTTCAGGTGTGTGCCGCCACACCTGCATTTAATAAAATCCTCCCGGGGCCTCTCTTCTCTTGTCTTTACCTCTTGCATGGCCCTTGGTTGCCTCTCCAACCTGCCACTTCCTGCTGAAACCTATGTCAGAGCTCTCTCCGGATTCTCGGAGGTTATCTCCCGGTGTCTGTGTCTAGTCTCTTTCTTTCCTTTCAGATCCTCTTTTATTTCTTCTCCCCTCCTGCGTCATGTTCCACTTCTGTCCCCTTCCTCAAATGTGTTAATAAACTCAGAACAAGGAACGGGAAGAAAGCAAACCCCTAGTCATGTTATGAGGCGAAGGAAAAAGGCGGAGGTGCCGTGTTTTCTCTTTGCTGTTCATGTACAAAATCATCTATTCTATGGTTGGAATGAAGGTACAGATCAAAGGATGTATAAATTAGTATGAAAAGTGGAATGCTAGATTGCGCACTAAGCATCATGTGGTTGGCCTGAAAGTGTATTATGGTCAGTGTGGAAAGGGATCCTTTTCATGGATCTTTGTCTTCATGAGTGGAACATACACCATCAGTTCTTTGAGTGGCAAAGGACTTTCTGGGTCCCGCTTCTATGAAGTTGCCAAGGACTGCACATGGGGCAGTGAAAAAAAAAATGTGGTGTCTGCAGCTCCACCCACAGAAGCAATGTATTGCCACAACCTTAGGTGACATGGGAGGTGTGAGTGGAACTCGGTGGAAGTCATTCTGCAGTGGGCAGCAGCACCACACGGTCTGAGGCTTCAGCCTTGTGATGCTCTGAACCGACCCAGTACCAGGGAAGGCTAACGATACCGTAGAGCCCACCGTGCCAGACGAGGGGAGGATACATGGTCATCTCCAGCCTTGGGTGCTGGGCAATTGGGAATGAAGGACATAAAAGCAAGTGGATAGCCTGTGCTGCTGCAGCTGGGCCCCACCCTGCTTTGCTGTGTGGTGCTGTAGCTTAGTGTTCTCACACCTCCTGGGTCTTCAAAGGGAGCCTGAAATCCAGGTAATCGTGTGGAATATGCATACCTTGACTGCTCATGATCCGTTCGTTCATTTGGGCAGCATAGAGTGCATTAACTCATTCATCACTCACTGGAGACAGTGGAGTTCTGTTTTGTAATGTAAGTCTATCAGTCTGAATGCATTCTTCTGTGCTATGTTTGAGTTTGGTTGTCTGGAAAAAAAAATCAAGAGTTTATGTATACTCTGATATTTTCTGGGTGTCACTAATCCAATTCAGTTCTGATAATAGTCCCTGATGAGTCCACAGGGCTAATCAGGTTTCACAGATTTGAGTGTTTAGCCTCTACAAGGGTGTCCTCATTTCACATGCCAAGCAGAAGTTCCAGGTCTCTGGGTCAGTGGGCTTCTGTCTGACTTGGCTAGAATTTTGGGGCCTTCCATGATCCTCTCCTCAGGCTGTTTCCTTGGAAGGACTTGTGTTAACTCAAGAAAAGACCTCACTTCACACTCGTGTTTGTTATAAAGAATGAAACTCCAGAACAGCACAGGGAAAGAGATGAGTACGGCAAGACATGGGATTTTAGGTACACCACCCTTCCAGCCCTAATGTGCTCAGCACCCCGGAAGCTCTCTGAACCTTTAGGGATATTTAATGGAGGTTTCTTCATGGCGATCTGATTGATTAAATCATTGGTCAGCAGTGACGGGATTCCCATTCCAGTTTCTTCTGTCTCTCCTGAGATCAGCCTTGAAAGCACAGGGTTGGAAACTCCATCACTGATTCTTTTGGTCTTGTGATGTCCACTCCTCATCTTGAATCTCTAGGCATCTGTCCATCCCCAACATTGCATCATCCTTAGAACAAAAAAGATACCTCTTACTCAGAGCATTCCAAGTGTTTTAGGATCCTGGGATGAGGAACTGGGCAAGGATCATATATTTATTCCTGTTATTTCACAGTTGTTCCTTGTGGTCGGAGAACATAAGTGTAGCATACTTGGGGGATGATCACAGATGGCCTGAACAAGACCAAAATCTGATTGGATGGTATGGATCCTGGAGAGAGGCCCCCAGAAATATGAAAGCAAAGACCAGTTTTTCCTTTTAAAATCTGTTTTGTGTTCACCCTTATATACAAATGAATTATCCTTATCGTAGAGCTCTATATGAATTCTAAGAAAAAAAGAGGAATATGTTTTACAAGATTCTTTAGGCCAATCCAATTTGTGATCAATAGTACTTCCCAAGGAAATGACTGATAGACTTGCCAATTGGGGGAAAAAAATCATCCAAGATGTTGAATGGGCATCTTGGATATAAATTGAGGCCATCTGCCAAAACTAATTTCTAAAAACTTTAAACTTAATGTTAGATGGTTCTTTCTGGAGTATATAGAATGATGAGTTGGGAAGTCACTTGTAGCTTACGATATTGAAAGCACATAATGGGAGTAGAGGAAATGACTCAATGGGTAGCGTACTTGAGTTGGGATCCCCAGAACTCATGTAAACATTTGGCTTGGTAGGACTCTGTCATCCCAGTGGGACTCTACTGGCAGGTGGAAGGCTGAGGAGGGAGATTGCCTGAAGCTAGTGTGTCGGGTGGCCTAGCCATACAGCAGTGCAAACAGAGTGGAAGGCTAGGACTAGCACCTGAGGATGTCCTCTGACCTCCACATTCATACTGTAACACACACACACACACACACACACACACACACATGTGCACCAGCCCCTCACATCACACCCAGATCCCCTCACCCCACATACATGTTTTTTAATTTTTTTAATTTTTTAATTAATTAATTTTAACAACATACACCTCACACCCACATTTTTTAAAGCACCTTATCATGAAAAAACTAAGTCTATGTGTGTCCCAAACTCTTCAAAAGTCATATAAAGTTAATTTACTTTTTAAAGTAAGGGGAGGGTGAAAATTTTAGCTACAGAAAAAATGTTATACTACTCAGGCTTGTTTTCTATGAGCAGGTCGTTTCTACTGATGGTAAGCACTATGTTTCACTTCCTAGGCTTGCAGAGGAGGGTTTGTACTCAACTGGCTGTTGGCAGAATTGTAACTGTGTAGCTTCTATTTTCTTCCATGTTTATGCAATCGGAGCAGTTAGCAGAAAAAGAAGTTAAAGCCGTGGCTCTCAACCTTCCTGATGCTGCGACCCTTTAACACAGGTCCTCATGTGGTGGTGATCCCCAACCATAACATTATTTTTGTTGCTACTTCATAACTGTAATGTTGCTACTGTTATGAATCATCATGTAAATATCTGTGTTTTCTGATGACCCCTGTGAAAGGATTGTTAGGGTTGCGACCCACAGGTTGAAAACCACTGAGTTAAAGGCTGGAAATAAAACCCCTTATATCATCATGTTTTTGTTTGAGGTTTTTCAAGGTAGTTCTGTGTTAATTGGTTTTTACAGAAATGTGCGTGAGAAAACAGTTTTCTCAAAAGAATTTTGTTACGAGTAAAATGTATAGGTCATCAAACTATATCCCAGTGTCATTTTCTATCTAAATGCCTTAAATATAGTCAGAGTAGATCAATCATTTTGAATAAGAAAATTCCAAAACCTGATGCCCCAACCAAAATAAGATTTCTGTGTGCACCAAGGAACTCCATAAGGGAGTGGAAAGAATGTAGGCGCTAGAAGACCAGTTGAGAGAAGGGCTATAAAATGCTGCCTTCAGCCATTGTGTTCGATCAAATTATGATCTAATAGTAGCTATGGATACCTAAACTGGAACTATACAAGACTGGCCCTATCAACAAACGTGGATCTGGAAGGGGCTCACAAAGACCCTACTACTCCATGATGATATTAGCTACTGATAGATTCAGGGAGAGGGGCAGTCATTGTTTTTGGCTGCTACCCACTGATGAGTCCACCAGGCTTCAACAGGTGGTTCAAAACCCATGGTCGCATAGACTTGGTTAAAATCAGTGAGTCACAAAACTGAACAAAGAGCTGTGAGTGTGGGGAGGGAACTTGTTGGGAGGCGGATGCTGGCAAGGGTGGAAAGCTGATGAATGAGAGGAGAGAGTAATCAGAATGCATCATGTTCATATACAAAATTGTCAGCCGGGCGGTGGTGGCGCACACCTTTGATCCCAGCACTCGGGAGGCAGAGGCAGGAGGATCTTTGTGAGTTCGAGGCCAGCCTGGTCTACAAGAGCGAGATCCAGGAATGGCACAAATCCACACAGAGAAACCTCGTCTCAAAAAACCAAAAAAAAAAAAAAAAATTGTCAAAGAACAGATTTAATAAAGTTGCTTTTTTAAAATTGTTTTTTAAGAGAAAGACTTCTTGACTTTGCCGTAATCAAAACAGTGAATAACTAGCGTTGATCAGATTGAAGTGATTTGGTATGAAGGTGAGATGTAACCCCTAGAAATTCTTCATATTAAAATTTTCTTGTGGTATCTCCACTTCCAAAAGGCAGTTTTCGAGGTACCACAAACAGAAGCTCACATCTGTAAAGTCTCGCTGTGCCTGTGGTGTCAGAGCCGTTGTTGTTCACAAGCACTGGGCTTTTTCTTATGAAATTTGCTATTGGCCAGTCCCTGCTGACAGTGAACGTTTTCATGCGGCCCAGACAGCACACTCTGTAGGCACAGTCGTGGTTGAAGCCTGGAAGCTGAGGCAATGATGGGATGCACCGTTAGGACTCAAAGCTAAGTTAGGGCTAGAGGTGGTACCTGCTGGCAGTGCATTTGCCCAGTGTGCCCAGCTCGGAAAAGACAAGGCAGCACAAAAAACACACCCACTGTCACACAATCGCATCCTAAGAAAGGCAGGCACAGTGGTTTACACCTCTGATCTTCACTCTTGAGAGAGGCTGGAGGCAAGAAGGTAACCATGAGTTCAAAGCCAGCCTGGGCTACAGAGTGAGACCATCTTAAAAGAGAAAAACAAAACAAAACAAAACAAAAAAAACCTAAAGAGTATTGTGACCTATCTTGACCCTCAGACCCTTTCACGGCAAAGGAGACCTTGAAGATCGGACTACGTTGAGGACCTAGAGATAGGGAAGGTATCTGGGTGGGTCCTATAGGCAGTCACAAGTGTGTAAATAAGGAGGTGGAGGGAAACTAGACTGCCCAAGGAAGGAAGCAGGACAAGGAAGTCAGAGTCTTAAGTTGCTGTCTCTGAAGGTAAAGGAGGAGGTTCTAAGAAACGCCAGTCTCCCAGCTGGAAAAGGCAAGCAAAGAGATTGGGGGTGGGGATGACCCCGCCCACTTCTTGATATCAGCCTGGTACCACTGATTTCAGACTTGTTTCCAGAACTGTAAGAGAGTGCATGCCATTTTTTTGTTTTTGCTTTCTTTTGTTATTACATTTGTGGGGTTTTTGTGTGTAGTTGTGGAGGTCAGAGAACAACTTGCAGGAGTCAGTTCTGTCCTTCTTTCCTGTGGGTCCCAAGGGTTGAGCTCCAGCCATCAGGTTTGGTGGCAAGCACCTTTACCTGCTGAGCCATCTTTGCCAGCTCTACTGTGTTGTTTTAATTTGTTACAGTGGCCATAGGGAATTAATACCATCATTGTAAAGCAAATTGTAAGTAAGCAACTTCCAATTCTTAACGTTTCCATTTTAGACTATTACTAACTTCTGTTTTGCTGTGTTTTCGGCTTATTCTTTCTTGATAAGCAGTAAAAATCAATATGTAATCACTGTATTTACATATTGACTGATCATCCTTAGCATGACTCAACTCATATTCATTCTCTCTCACCTTTTTCCTCTCCATCTCCCTCCCTCCCAGAGCAACCCCCCACCCCACCCCACCCCATGTGGTTCCCAACTTCAGTTTATAGCTGAGAGATATAGCACTTGAAATGATGAAACTTAGTTATCTTTTTCAGTTTTTGTGAGGAGTTTATTGGCATTAAGCGTATCTTTAACTTAACAATGGGTTTATCTGAATCTGAACCAAACCCTACTGTTTGCTCAGGAACACCTGTATTACTGCTCTCCTAGCTGTAAATTCCCCTAGAACTTTCCCAGTCTGTGACATAGCACCTGGACTTTCAGGAAATGGAGCCACACTGCTCAGAGGGGCATGCAACCCACACAGCAAAATCCTGTCTTGTTTTTGAATAGGAGGCAAACCCTTTCCCCAGTATGCATCCACTTTTCACTGTAATTCTAGAAGTGGGGGTCATTGAAAGGGTGGGTCTCAGAAATGTCCCAGATAAACCCACTCCAAGACTCCTGACTGAGAAGTTTGGAATCGTCCCTCACACTTGTACTTTGGTTACCGGAGGCACCTAAGACCTGCTGTCCCTCCACTGTCCTAGGACCAAAAGAAACTCCTAGAAAACAGACATTGTGTTTCTGTGGCTTGCCTTGGCATCACATTTATTGGTCTTTATTAAAATCTAGTTGTTTGTTGAGGCCAAGGGAAGTTTACGTGTATGTATACCTATATGCAGAGATATCATGATCACAGAACTTGAAAGCAAAAGATCTCTTTCTGCTCTCATAGTCTTTGGAGGCCAAACTGTTTTAATTTTTACTGGTGAATGGGAAGAATCTCATGTTTATGATTAGACATGGTGAAGAAAAAGAAAACATCTAAAATTTGTGATATTGGAGTTGGATAGGTCTATACAGATTTTCTTAGTGTTTTTTTCATAATTTTTATTTTTATTTGGCCATAATTCCAAAACAGAATTTTCATAAATAATTTTTAAAGATTTATTTTAGTTTTAAATGTGTGTGTGTGTGTGTGTGTGTGTGTGTGTGTGTGTGTGTGTGTGTGGTGCCCTCAGAGGACAGAAGTGGGCATAGGATCCCCTGGACCTGGAGTTGCAGGTAGTCATAGGCTGCCCAACATAGGAACCAAACTTGAATCTTCTATACAAGCAGTACATGCTGTTAACTGCTGAGCTCTCCAGCCCCTCAAGCGATTTTTAAGTGATGCCCCTTGCCTTTAAGTTTGATTTTAGTTGGCAAATATCACAGTTATGGATTTTAAGGGAAACTGAACCTCTATTTATGAAGCCATAAAATGAACTAGAATATAAAAAGTAGTGCTCTTTTAGAAATAGTGTTCTGTGTCAGTGGCTATATTCACAACGAAGTTAAGAATTTATACATAGTGAGAAAAAGAACATGAGCATATATTAATGCCTGGGACATGCTGTGTACTTTCTTCATGTTATCTAGGCTGTTTTTTTACGTTCTTTCATTTCCTTGGGTCCTTAGAAATCTCCCAGTAAGAATAACAGGAGCAGCACATACATAACTTATGTTTTACGGCTCTTGTGAACCAAATACAGGTTGTGGTCAATAACAAGCCTTTCCTCTATCCCTTAACCATCACAAAAACCATCCGAAGTTATTTTTTATGTCAAAGACAAGGAACCCAAGGTCTCGATTTAGCAACTTGCCAAAGATGTACACCCGAGGAACAAAAGACTATTCAAACACAGATGATTTTATACGGTTAACTGGGCTCATTCCATTGCTTTCTCTAGCTTAGAAAAAACAACCTACATTCTGTAGGTCGGAAGGTCTAGTGACCGGTGCAGGCAGAAGAGCAAAGGATGGAGCAAAGTCTCTTGAGAGAGATAGATCAGCTGCCTCTGATATGCAGAAGGAGTGGGACGGGGTGGGGCTGCTGCCCATGAATTCACTGCAGTAGTTAAAGTCAGAAGAGAGAATAATAAGCAAGACGTGGCATGATGTTGCTATAGCTGCTGATACTTGTAATGTTTCTATTGGTTTTTGCTTTTGTGATTATGAGATATGCCCCCTCCCAAATTGAAAGAATTCAGCACCAAATTATATAATTATGGAAGTTCTACTTTCCCCAGTGGCCAACCGTAATCCTGAATCCACCAAACCTACCTGTGAGTGTTTACCTGTGTGTAGTTGGTCTGGGAGGATTTTGTTGTATTTTTCCTTTATTTTCACAAAACAAAGTGACCCTAGAATGCTATTATGTAGTGTTTTTCATGAACTAGTGTGTTCTGTCTATACTACGTCTTTTATGTTAGCATTTATTTCCCTAGAAGTCAATTTGAGGGAGAAGTTTAGTATTAAAAGCACTGAATATACTGTCGCATGGTTGTTCAACTTTGGCATTTTACATTTTTCTTTCTAGAGCTATTAGTCTCAGATTGTAGAGCAGCAGCTGTTTTTTGTTGGCTTATTTTGTTATTATTATTTTGAGAGACTTTATAAATAGATAATATAGCATATTGAACTCTGGACTTTCCCAGCTCTTGCGAGTCGACAATGGAAAGAAAATATACCAGATGTGAGTCTTAAGGATGACACAGGGAAGTGGAAGGCGTTTAAGTAGGGTTAGTGTAGATTTAAAAATAATTTTTAATACATCAAAATGGCCTTAGCACATTTTCTAATTTTTCTCAGCCAAGTGTAGTTGTTAAGCCAGAAAGATCTTAAACAATTTTCTCAACCCTTCTCTCTGTTTACTTTGCCACAATTCCAAAGGAAGTCAGAGCTGATTACTGAGAAAACCAAGGCCAGAACCCAAATCTGGAGTCAAATCAAATTCTGAGCAAGCTCATCATCAACCTTGCCAAGACTCTGAGGCCATTCCTTCTCCTGAGAGTTCATAGAATTCCCCAGGCCACTACATTGTAAAGTCAAAAGAGACACAATGCTGTGTAAACAGTCTTAGCAGGAGTAGCCTGCCAGCCCTGTGGCAGGCAGTGGGGACTAGCCTTGACTTGTGAGCTCCTGCTCCACAGCTAAACTCTGTCCTGTGACCTTGGGTCCTAGCTTTCTCAGCCTTTCTTTATCTTTGAGACACAGATAAAATTGCCAGCCTCCTGCATTTGTAAAGTACACATAAGGGGAAGCCAGCTTTGTAACTCAGTCCCTGAGCTTCTGTGAAAAGAAAGATCTTGCAAGGTTTTCTTTTCTTTTCTTTTCTTTCTTTCCTTTTTTTTTTTTTTGAAGATTTATTTCTACTTATGTGTATGATTATTTTGCCTACATGGGGGTGTGTGTATATGTGTTTATGTCTCTGTACCACATGTATACACTACTTAAGGAGGCCAGAAAGGGCGCTGAATTCTTTGGAACTGGAGTTACAGACTATTGTGGGCTGTGATGTGTGTGATGGGAATAAAACTTAGGTCCTCTGAAAGAGCAGCCAGTGCTCTTAACCACTGAGTCATCTTTCTAGTTCTGAAGGTTTTCTCTTCTTTTCTTATTTTTAGAAATGGGGTGGGATGAGGTTCTCTCTATGTAGCCCTGGCTGTCCTGGAACTCTCCATGTAGTCTAGGCTGGCCTCAAAATGACAGAGATACACCTATCCTTGCCTCCTGAGTACTAGGGTTAAAGGTGTATGCCTCTAAGCCCAGGCCCCAAGGTTTACTTGATAATCTTTTTTGAAAAAGTAAAACTCAAATTCTGAGCAAAATTTATATGCTAAATTATTCTTATGGAAGGAAAGAATCAAGACTTCACTAGTTATTTAAAAATTTAGATACCAAAAAAAAAAACCTTAGATACCTATTGTACATGGTATAAAATTTAAAAACTAGGAAAAAAATACAATGAAATTGTTCTTATTCTCTTCTCTCTGTCCTTAATAACTTCCTTTTTTGTAAACTCACTGCACCATGAATATGTGTTAATCTGACAGATCGAGAATAAGACCACCACCACAGTTTAAAGCCAAACTTGAAGCAAGCTGTAATTAAATATTGGCCAGGTGGATGGGCTCTGGCCACATCCATCTGTGGGTTTCCAGAAAATGGACCTGAGTCATGTTTTTCAGGGGCTTAAGAAGGAAACCCATAATTCACAGCATTCCGTGAGAGCCAATCAGAAGCAAGCATACATGCTAATGTCTTTCCTGCCTGTGTACCTCCCTCCTACATCCAATCAAGGCCAAGAGTTATGGTGATATTTTATTTGTACTGAAATGTGATTTTTTTTTGTATGTTAATAAATAAAGTTGCCTGGGGGTCAGAGCTAATAGCAAGCCATAGCAGAAACTTGGCGGTGGTTGGTGCACGCCTTTAATCCCAGCACTTGGGAGGCAGAGCTAGGCAGATCTCTGTGTGTTCAAGGATACAGCCAGCATGGAGACACGTGCCTTTAATCTCAATACCAACCATAGAAGACCTGGAGGTCTGTACAGACAGGCAGTGATGAGGAGGTCATGTGGTTGGGTTTACAACCAATGAGAAGGCAGAACAGAATGTCTATAAAAAGACAGATACACAGGAAGTAGTGCTCTTGCGGAGAGGTAGGACAGCAGCGGCAGTGAAGGGTAAGGTTTTTAGCTCTTTGCTACTGCTCTGACCTCTTGGGCTTTTAACTCTGCAATCGGCTCTGTGTTTCTTATTTAATAAGACTGTTCATCTACAAAGAGTACATCCTCACCTACTTCCTGTCCATGTGCCTCCTGCCCACAGATGATTAAGCACATCTGGTTCAGATGGGTCCAACAAACTTGTTTAGGGGAGTGAAAACACACGGCTTGTTATCTCTCATAAACAATAGCCTCTAGCATTTGAGGAACTATCTGTCCTTGAACGAGGGGCTTGCAGATCAGAGGCATTTTTGTTTCATGGATCTCTTAGGCACAGTAATTAAAACTTAAAATGTAGCTTTGGCTCTCCTATAATGTGTACATGTAACCTGTAGACAAACCCCAGGAAAATACTCATTGGGTTCTGAATACAATTCCCATATTCCCTTCTCCTCTCACCTCTGCCAGTAGGGCTGCAGTAGCTGTGATCAGAGCTGCCAGCAATGGTAGGGATGTTCTGACTATGCGTTGTCTAGTAGTACTGCTAGCAGAAGCCCGCTAGGCACTTGAAATGTGTTATCTTACAACTGAAATTTTAAATATCTAAATAACCTTGAAAGATCTTAATTTAGTAACCAGAGCTGGTGAGGTAGCTTTTTAGTAAAAGTGCTTGCTGCAAAAGCCCAACACATGAGCTTGGTCCCCAGAACCCACATAAAGATAGGAGAGCACCTCACCACCTTCATACACATGCTATGGCACACAGATCCATATGGCTTGTGTGCGCATGAGTGCACAACCCCTCCCCACACATATTACTAACATTTGCAAAATAAATATTGAATCCAGTAGCTGTGGGTGGCTGGCTCGTGGTTATCTTATGGGACAGTACAATACTAGATAGTTATTTCTATGGTATAATTTTCAGAAGCACATGGACTTCCAATTTAAAATTAAGAAAGGAGTAAAACATTAATATTAATTAAAGAAGTCTATGGTTTTACTTATTATTTTTGCAGTGCTAAGAATTGAACCCAAGGCTTCAGGAATGCTATGTAAGTACTGTACCATAGAGCTATATTGCCAACACATCTACTTAATACATTTTGAATCATATGTAGCCAGTATGTTTTCTCTTTAAATCAAATATCTGCAGCAAGAGATGGGCATCAATTCTTAGGAGCACACCCCTAATCAGAGAAAGATGTGAAAGGGGAGTGATTTGAAGCCCAGTGAGAACATGAGCTCCTTTGTGTATTCACTCATTCACAAAGCATTAATGGAGTGCCAAAAGTGAGCCTTTCCTCAGCCCTGAGCTCCATTAACACAAGAAGTCCTTGCCCTCATGAAGCTCTCACTGCAAGTGCCAGGGCAAGCTTTAGTTTGATAGTGCTCTGTGTTGCTGTATGTATGAGTTAGTTAGTAACAAGCCTGAGCTATCGGCCAAGCATTTGTAAGTAATATTAAGTCTCTGAGTGGTTATTTGGGAGCTGCTGCCAAGACACAAAGAAACTCCATCTACGGAGAAGGGACTGCAGAGTCCAAA
The DNA here is from genome assembly GCA_902168425.1 of Peromyscus attwateri. Classification (NCBI taxonomy): domain Eukaryota; kingdom Metazoa; phylum Chordata; class Mammalia; order Rodentia; family Cricetidae; genus Peromyscus; species Peromyscus attwateri. The sequence continues at coordinate 6,460 of CABHPP010120018.1, read as the reverse complement.
AAGAACTTTTTCAGAGCCCTGTCTGATGAAGGCCAGCGAGTCCCAAACTCATTTCCTATACATGAGGAAGCTGCTTTCGTTCTCCTATACAAATTATTTCACAGTATCACCCAGTTGTTCTGCTAACTATGGCAAAGACAGTAATAGGGAGAGAATGATGTATACTTATATCATGTCATTGCCTTTTACTTTAATGTAGAAAGGCTACAGATTCCAAATAAGCATGCTTTTCAGAATGCTACCATGGGAAGATGGGAAGTTCAGGTCATGGCTTTCTTTGTTCTTGGGGCAGGTCTATCACTATCATCTCCCTTTTCTTCCAGCTTTCCTATGAGCTACCTCAGTGATTGCACTTAATATTATCCTGACTTTTCCACAATGTGAATGTTGTAGTACAGTACTGTACCATTTTCATAATAAAACAATGACAGTACTGGACAGAGTTGTCCAGGCAGTCTGACATGCTCAGTGAGTGTAAGCAGAACAAGAAGAGAGGTAGATTTGCTGGTGACATTTAGGAGCTAGAAGGGACAGGATTTAAATACATCAGTGGGGCCAGGGGAGGGCTAAAAATGATTGTTCTTGTACTTGTGATTTATTGTAAAGAAAGTAATTATAATCTAACCAAATGAAGATTTGTTTTCTTCATTTGTACCTAGAGCAATCAAATACAAAATGGACTTCAGTACTTTTTAGATGAGCTCCAGGCTCAGGGAGAAACCCTGTCTCAAAAAATGAGGTGGCCAATTATCAAGGAATATATCTCATGTTGATCTCTGGCCTCCATACACATGCACACATAAGTGTGCACACACATATGCAAACACACGCACTTACACACACACAAACACCTTAGATGAGGTAATGGAAGTACTCCAAAAACAAAGGAGAAAACTTTAAAAGCTTCAGAAAGCAGAGTCTGAGGACTATTAGCTGCCAATATGCATCAGGCTGCCAGTTACTCAACCTTGGAAAAGGTGCTGTCTATTTCTGTATTTGGAAGGAAGGGCTTCCTATCACAGCTCCAGAAATTGTTCTGATTTCCAGCTGCAAGACCAGGATGTTCCAGTTAAAATGATAATGTCCAAAAAAAGATTACTCTAGTCAAAACAAAAAGTGATTTTAAAAATTCTAAAGCACTAAATTTTACTCTGTGTTATCCTTCTAAACTAGTTTGGTATTGCTCTTTTGTAGCCTTTTTTTTTTTTTCCTTCTGGAGTAACAATTGTTTGGCTATACCGTTGACAATAATAATCTGTAAAGGAAAAGAGAAAACGAGTAAGACAACATATCCCATTTTGCAATTTCCATGAGTGAAAATTAGTGCCTAATGAGATGTCCCCAAACACTGCTGCTGCTGCTGTTGCTCATCAAAACACGTGCCCCAGATCAAAGTGGATTTAATTATCACAGGGAGAGGGTGAAATGGGGACAGCAAGTGGAAAGATCCAGAATGTGAAGAAACAGCATATCTCAGGAGATAAGATACAGAGCTAATTGTGTGCACCTGCTTTCTTCTAGAAAAAAAAAAATCATTTTTGAATGATGCGAAAGCTACATTTCAAGCAAGTTTTGATGAGCTGATACATAGAAGAGGACCAGCCAGGCCATCTATAGCCAGTGTTTTTGAGAAAGAGGTCAGGTCTTTGCAGAGACCGCTCCCTATAAAGAGATGCTTGCTCCACATAGAGCCAGGTCACTGCGCATTAAACCTCGCACAGTAATTTGATCAGAATTTTTATTTTATTTTATTAGAGGTATTATCAGACCTACCTTCACAAAGAACCATCTCTTCTTTTGCCAGTAAAGTGGCTTAAAATCTGATAGAAAATAATCGTGTTTTCATTAAAAACAATCCCTCTGGGGGGGGGGGGGGGCTAACTTTAATTTGTCATTGTATGTGTGCATTGTTTGTGTGTGTGCTTGGCCAAGCCCACAAAGAGATGAGATGTGAATTCACCGCCGCTGTTCCCCAGCTGTCTTGTCTCTTAGGCATTTACAAGAGAAAAATCTTAGAAGCCGACTCCTTGGTGCTCAGGGAACGGTAGCATATGCCATGCTTGAAAGTGACCTGTGTCCTGGGTCTTCCCGTGCTTCCTTCTGAGGCCATTAGATATTATAACAGGATGTTTTAGCTGTTCCGTTTCTACTTCTTTGTGTTAGGGGTTGACGTATATTATTTCAGCTAATCCTAATAAAAGGGCCTGTTGGTAGCCAAGGAAGTGCAGTTACCACATTTAATGTCTGAGAAGACATTCTTTAGTTCCCTGAGCTCTGGGCTCCATAAACATCAAAACCAAGGGGACACCTTCCTTTCTTTTTTTTAATTGAAAATTAAAATTTATAATTCTAATTTTAAATTTTTTAAAAATTGAACATAGATTCTTCTCTCATATAATACATCCCAGCCACAATTTCCCCTCCCTCCACTCCTCCCAGCCCCCCCCCCAGTTTTAGTTAGGGTTTCTATTGCTGTGAATAGACACCATGACTACAGCAACTCTTACAAAGGAAAACATTTAATTGGGGTGTCTCGCTTCCAGTTCAGAGGTTCAGTCCATTATCACCATGGCGGGACACGGTGGGACATAGCGATGTGCAGGCAGACATGGTGCTGGAGAGGTAGCTGCTATGTGTCGATAGGCAGGCAACAGGAAGTAGACTGAGACACTGGGCAGTATCTTGAGCATAGGTGTTGTAGACTATTATCTTAAGATGTGTTACATTTGTTTATGCTGTGGAACATTTGTTTAAGGAAGCAAAGATGTATTGCATTCTTTTATGTTGCATTTGCTTAACTCTGTGATAAGAGTCCTAAAGTGCTGCCTCTTTTGAGATCTAAAATCCCTTAGTAATAGTACAAAATAGTCATTAGGAATAATCATTGTGTTTACTAATATAAGCACTGGCTGATAAGTTAGTGAACATATTTGATATTTTCAGCTCCTTATTCCCAAGGCCATGGGAGCTGAAGTTTATCATTGTTCACTGAATCCAGCTGCTGAAAATGTTTTCCAGGAGGTGCATGCTCTGCAAGGAACTGATGTGCACCTTGCAGTCAGTTAGTCCTTGAGAAAGTCTGTGTTCTACAGAGCATAAACTCTTTCAGAAGAAGGACCCTGGCCTTATGTACCTGGGCACTCTGTTTACATGTAAATATTTTTGACATTAGGTCTCTTACTGTGTGTATAAATGAAAAGAGTTACTCAAACCAGAGAGGTCTTACAAATCTTGATTCTGTATGTAACCCAAAATAAAAGACATGCTTCATACCTGCTTACCTGTTCATAGGTACAGCTGATAACCACAAACACTTTTTTTAAAATATACAATGCCCAAATGGGGCCTTATAGATGAATTACTGTATCTTGATTTAAAAACAATACTCATCATTTCATAGCCTATAGAAAAATGTCATTTTTCTTAGGCCTAGAACATATCCCATACTTCTCTGAGATTTATTATTATTATTATGGATGCAAAGTTGAGGAAAGATCCCTGGTTTCCACATTAGAATATTTAAGTGGTTAGAAAAGGAAAATAACCCTTGAATAATTTTATGAGACTCTGTCTTCAAACAACTTCTTCTTTTTCTCCTCCCTCTCCCTCTTCTTCCTCCTCCACCTCTTTTTCCTCCTTCTTCTTCTAAGTGAAAACAGGACTGAAGATAAGAGTCAGTGGTAGAGTCCTTGCCTAGCATGTACAAACCCTGGCTTCAATCCCCAGTTCCGCCAAAAGATGGGTGGAGGAAGATCCAGGCTTGGTGGCGCATGCTTGTAAGCCCAGCGCTTGGAAGTCTGGGACAGGATGATTGTAAGCTTGAAGCCAAATCTGTGTGCTGTACAGCAAGAGTGGGTGGGATCATAAAGTATTTTATAAATTAGATAATTCCATGTTAGAGTCCTACAGCATAGCATTAGGATTGCATGGAGCAAGTCACTTCTTCAACGGTTTCCTGTTTTCATTCACAGACTAAAAAAGAAAAAACAAGCCAAACAAAATGCAGAGATCATCTCAGCTACAGCCACAAGGATTCATTCCGGGAAAGAAGATGCTAATTCAGTCATTTTGGAGCAAGACAAGTCCAACATTGCAGTGGAGGGGGAACATAGCACTGATGAGAAAAAGAAGAGAAAAAACAACCAGTTAAAAGAAATCAGGCGCACGGAACTGAAGCGATACTACACTATTGGTGAGTATTCGCGACACTCTTGGAATATGTTATTTAAAAATCTGCCAGAGACTGCGCATGGTGGTGTACAACTAAAATCCCAGTACTCAGGAGGTAGAGGCCAGAGGAATGGGAATCCAAAGCCAACTTGGGTTACACGAGGCCCTGTCTCAAAACGATAACAATAACAGCAACAACGAATTGTAATAATTTTACAGTTAGGTGGGTTCATCAGAAATTTGAGGCCAACCTGGTCTACATAGGGAGCTTAGGTCAGCCTGGGTAGATAAGCCCAACTCTTGGCCGGGCGGTGGTGGCGCATGCCTTTAATCCCAGCACTCGGGAGGCAGAGCCAGGCGGATCTCTGTGAGTTCGAGGCCAGCCTGGTCTCCCAAGCGAGTTCCAGGAAAGGCGCAAAGCTACACAGAGAAACCCTGTCTCGAAAAACCAAAAAAAAAAAAAAAAAAAAAAAAGCCTCCCACCCTCAAAAATCAAAATCTGTAATAATTTGCTAAAAACAGCACAATGACTTATGAATCATCATCGTAATAATAGCACCAGCTTATAGAGCAACTGCTCCACGTCCCTGGCTCTTTTTATATATTATATAATATAAAAGGAGAGCTGTGAAGCAATGTGCTCCACTCAGCTTTGCCCTTGGGTCGTCTAGCAATGTGTCTACCACATATTGTATGCTGATAAACATGTTCCCTGTAGGAGAATAGGCTTTTGTTTCTTGTTTTTTTGTTGGTTTGTGTGTGAGGGTGTGTGTATGTGTGTGTGTGTGAGTGTGTGTGTGTGTGTGTGTGTATGTGTATGTGTGTGTGTAGATGTGCTTGTTTGTACAGGGATGTAGGGGTCGGATGTTGACTTCTGAACCTTCCTCTATTGCTCTCAACCTTATTTGTTGAGACAGGGTCTCACTGAGCCTGGAGCTCACTTTTTCAACAGGCTGACCAACTTGCTCCAAGAATTCTTTGCCTCATAGCCTTGGGATTATAGGAGACCATTACTGCATCGAACCTTTCACATGAGTGTTGGGAATCAAACTTCAGATCCTTAAGCTTGTGCAGCAGGTATTTTACCCACGGAGCCATTTCCCAGGCCCGTTTCTTTCCCTTAATGGTTATAAATAGAATATAAGTAGAATATAAACGGAACGAATAGGTCAATAGTATTGATAGTAGTGACTACAATATTTTGCAGGAGACAAAGCCTAGCCTGTGTCAGCTAAAACCAAACACAAAACCCCCTCATTTAGAATGAGTCCACAGGGTTATGGAGTGTCTTAGAACAGTCACTGCTGAAAATACACTGGGAATGACGGCATGTCTAGCTGCACTGGGAATGATGGCATGTCTAGCTGCACTGGGAATGATGGCATGTCTAGCTGCACTGGGCATGATGGCATGTCTAGCTGCGCTGGGCATGATGGCATGTCTAGCTGCACTGGGAATGACAGCATGTCTAGCTGCACTTGGATCACCGTCTCATACCTACTGTTTGGTCACGTGCCAGTCTGGAGTCTGTTGCAGTGGATGCAAAGAGATGTTGTCAAGTGTCAGAAATTTGGTACATGGGCTGTGGCATACTTAATATTGCTAGGCAAAGAGAGAAGAGATGTAGCGCCCAGAGAGCATCCTGCAGTTCAAGCAGTGAGATGAGGTCTTGCAGAGTTACTCTGGAAGCCCTGAATTTGGTCCAGATTATGACAGAGTTGCAGATGGGCACATCTGCCTTCTGTGTTTAACATAACGTCCTAACGGGCCTAATGGTGTGTGATGGTTGGTGTCAGCTTAACAGGTTCCAGAATCACCTACAACGCAAGCCTCCAGGCACATCTGGGATCCGGGAGGCATTATTGAGCTCATGGGCATATCCTCAAGGGATTCTTTGCATTAGGTTCATTGAAGTGGGAGGATCCACCTTAAAAGTGGGCA
>CABHPP010120017.1:19875-34136 GCA_902168425.1 Peromyscus attwateri | reverse complement strand
TTTTTTTTTTTTGGTTTTTCGAGACAGGGTTTCTCTGTGTAGTGTTGTGCCTTTCCTGGATCTCGCTCTGTAGACCAGGCTGGCCTCGAACTCAGAAAGATCTGCCTGCCTCTGCCTCCTGAGTGCTGGGAGGCAGCACCACCCGACTTTAGGATACTTTTCTAAAGTTACTGGCTTTACAAAGGTTGGCAGCTGAGCCAAGATAAAGCATGTCATCATATGACATGGAAACCAAAATGATGTCATAAAAAGATGAAAATGCACTCTATATCTGAGAGATGTTATTATCAAGAAAACTGTAGCGACTACAGTGCTGGTCAAATCAAATGTTTTCATTTCCAGGTCTAGGAAATTAGTACTCAAGGCATAGTCCTGAGGCCCACAGCATGCCACTGCTCAGGAGTTTGTCTGCAGCATAGAATCTTAGCGTCTGCCCTAAACCCATGGAATCACGTTGTGTACTTTCATATGATTATGGGGTTATTCACATACACAATAAAGGTTGATAATCATTGGTCCAAAAATCAAATTGAGAAAAATAGCTAGCTAATCTAAATTATCCTCTTACAAACGGAATGCCTACTAACTAACACTTGGGTTTTAAGGTTGTGATAGAGTAGGAAAACAAGAATCACCACAATTTATTCTGTAGGTACAAGTTCAAAGTGACATGTTTGTGTACTTAGAATCCTAACTACACAGACAATTTTTATGAGAGGTTTTCCCGTTTCTTCTCCCCTGAGTGTTGGACTCTGTTTTACTAAGCCTTTATCCTAGTCAAAGATAGGTTTATCATACAACGTCTAGACTTTCTGCCAAATTGTACTAACTCAAATCAGACAATTAAGCTCTATTAAATCTTGTATGTTCTTAAATCAAATTCCACTTAACTGCCACCAGACAGCATTACTAAGGAGAAATACAAATTAAATTTTATCACATGACATGATTAGGTCGCTGGATTTGTGTACATAGAGGGAAGAGGTCAGGAAAAGTGGGGTGGGGAGCCCAGGAACCCATAAGGAACCCTAGTACGTTTTATGCAATCAGAAGGGCCTTGATTAATTTAACAGAAAGCCATAGGAAGTGCAATGGGATCAAATATATTTTGAAATCCTTAAGTAACTAGCTGCATTTTAAGATTTAGAAATAATGTTTTAAGATGTAAAGATGCACCATAAAAGTTAGTTACTTATACAGAGCATGTTTTGATTTAATTATGTGTCATCTTAGTAATTTTTGATAACTGCAACCAATCTAGTCTGTGGAGTATAAATACACACCACGAAGATAACATCTTTGGGATTATTTTCTTGGTCTTATATGAGATATCAGTTGCTTAAGTTATCAGCAATAAAGTAAAGCTTATAATAGACATAAAGATATAACATAACAGTCTTACAAAAAGCTATTGTATACCAGTCAAATCAAGAGATAAAAATTGATAAGACTTAATTTTAAATAATTTAGCAGGGACACTACAAGTCTGTTTTTTTCTTTAATTGATTGACTGTGTGCAGAATGAAAGATTATACTGTTCTGCTGGACTACTGAACACAATGCTGCATGGAAAGATTTAGTGGCAAAGTTGGGTGGTATCAGATCAGAGGTGACTTTAACATGAAAAACTGGTGCTTAAGTTTTAACTCTCTTCACATACCTTGTTTCTGATCCTTTTCTGAGGGATAGAACGGGATCCAGAAAATTCAAAAGGCCTAAAGTCTGCAGTTCATTGTCAAAGAAGCAATTTTTCCAGATTTAACCATGATGCTCACAGGGTACAGGTCATCATTAGTAAAGAGTAATAAAGTGGAGAGAAACATGTCAACTCTCAATGATTTCTCAGAGTTCAATCACCTTGGAGAACAGATTGCATTTAAATAATCTTTTCCACCTGATTATATATGTAAGTTCATCTTTTTCTTAAAGAGGATACATCATTCCTCAACTATCCAATACCAAATGGTCAACTTTAAAAACATGTACATCTGAGCAACACTAAATAAACTCAACAGGTTGTATTTATATATTATATGCTTGTACAAAATTATCAATAATAGTTTTAAAAAGAGTAAATACCATAAAATATAAAACATAATCCAGAAAACGAGAGAGAGAGAGAGAGAGAGAGAGAGAGAGAGAGAATGTCCCAAATATTGAGTAAGTTTCAATCTCATGAAGCATCAGTTCTTTCCAACACATTTCGAAAATAAGTGGCACACTGTCTTGGCTTCTACCTTGCACTCTGTGCAGGATACAGTTTTCATTCTATGCTTTGTAATTTACCACTACTCTAAGCTTTGTCCACAGCCACTGGTGACCCTCAAGGCTAGGAAGTTCTCAGGAATATTTTTGTCTCCGTGCATCTTCCCATCTTACACTGACTACTCCAGTGCTTCAGCTCTGGAGTGTACAAATTCTGTACCTTGGTTTCTGGTGCACCACATTCTCAAGAAGACCCATTCCCAAGGCCAGTTTCATGCACCTTTCTTAGGAAATGTTTTATTGTCAGGTTTTCTAATATCCAAGGTAGGTGTGTGGGCTGCTTTCTAATAAGTAGCTTGAGATCAAGCCCTTGCTTCATTTCTCTAGCCTGCTGCTTTATGACACTGTCATATGTTGTGATGTGAGAACTAGCTGGAGCATTTTGAAGTGGGGCCATCATGAAACACAAATAGCAAATACTCTTCATATGGAGTACAACATTTAACTTTAAGTCTATGTGGGAAGTCTTGACAGGTTTTACCTTTCAACTCTCTCTATATCTGTGTAAAATGGTCATCAAGCCAATCTGCTGAAGGAAAACCATTTTATCATAGTCACCTTAGTGCCCCTATAACTCCTATGATATTGAATGCATTTTATATCTGAAAATTGTGAATAAATGTTTGTTGAATCAAATTCACCATAGAGTAACTTATCCAAAGATATCATTTTGTCCCTTCTTTGGAATCATGTAGCAAGAACTCTGAACCCTCAGTAAGCTGACCTGTAAATGGAAAAAGGAGAGATTAATCTGAATCTAGCCACATCCCCAAGATGCTCTTGAAACTGTCCTTATATCTCATCCTAATTGTTCTGCGCTGGGAACTAAAGTTCATTAGCAACTAAAGTAATCCTGTCTCCTTGGGGTTTCCAAGACAAAGGTTAATCTGATATTTGGTGACCATATTACAGAATAGGTGTTCTCTGAGGAGAATAAAATGAAAATGTTCAAGATACCCCAAGATCAAAACTGTCAGCATTCATTGATGAAGTGAACTACTCTAGTTAACTCTTTTCTTGAATGATCATTTAATTCTCTGTATGATTTCATCACTCTTACAGATACCGCCACTTCTTTTGGCAGGCATCCATTTAAAAAATAATGAAAGACCTCATTTTCAGGAAGCAGAAGGCACTGCATTTCATTTTATAGGTCTTTACTCAGGAGTATAATGCCATCATTGCAGAAAAGACACTAGAAATAACAAACTCCACTGAACTCCTTCCTCTTATCGCCCTTCTGTAAAAGAAAAGCATTTTTGATGAAGCATGTTTGCTTTTAACTTCTTAGCTATGTTTCCCACCTTGATGCCCCTTACATGCCAATATCTACTTCACATTTTATAATTTATCAATCTACTGCCCTCTATTCATGCTAATGAGACATCTCTACCTGTGTTTAGAGACATCTCTACCTCTACCGCTACTGAAGTGAGACATTCTTCAGGGTAAGACAGACTCACCGACAAGTTCGATCCCCAAGACCCATATGGTGGAAGGAGAGAGTCAACTTCTGTAAGTTTTAAGTTTTGTTTGCATCTAAGACCAGAATAATTCAAAATTCACACATCTATTTGGGATTTCCTGGATTGTTTCATTTTTTTTCATCATGAAGAGACTGAGAAACTTTTACAATAATATCAGAGTGTCAAAGAAACACTCTTGTTAAAGCATTCTTGATATTCCAGTGATGAACAAAACTCCAGGATGTAGTGTCATCTGCCTGCTGAGTGACTTCACCTGAAGGAAGTCTATGTGCATTTCTTCCTGTGAAACTTATGAAGTTGATATTCCCTGAGACTGAAAGAGTAAGTTGCCCTCTGCCACCTCAACTCATTTGCATTTTCCATTCATGTCTATTTGTAACGCTTTATGAACATTCCTCAGAAGTCTCCATACTTTATTATTCTGGGTTTTTATACTGTCATGGAGTTTCAAATCATCCATGTACCCAAGGCAGAAGATGTTCATCTTCCTGTCTTCTCTTCATGCTCCTTGTCTTTTGGCATAATGAATTACAAGCTGAACCACAATGTCCTAGATGACCTGGAAAGCACTCTAGTAAACCATGGCCCTCTGTGGTTCATTGTTTAAAAACCACATGCTAATGATATTTCATTCAATCATTATGAAAACCTTCGAAATCCAATCTAGAAACAACAGACAATGACCAATCTTTTGGAAAGAAGTGGATCTTCAGTAGCAGAAGATTCATCATCCTTGGATGTCTTATGGTCAAATTTGCTTTGATAAAATACTGATCCTAGAAGAAGGGTCAGGAGCTTGTTTTTGTTGGCAGTGAGGTTTCTGGCTGCTACTGCCTATTCCTTCTTTTAAATATAAGACTAAATAACTATCAAGACAGGGTTTGAACAAGGACCTCAAAATTAGCTGAATTTTAATGCTGTATTTAAAAGAATAAAGGATATCCACATGATTAATATGAATTTGCCATCCTTGACCACAGCAGTCATTACTAATGAGATGGAACAATCTCAAGTATATAAAGTCATCCTAGTGGTAAAGACTTGAATTTGCCTTTGAGACTTATTAATTAGTAAACATTTTAAAATTAGAAGTTATAGTAGTCTAACCATCAAGAGAAAACTTTCTCTTCTACATTACTCTTTCCATTCTATAGGCTCAGAAGATGCTGTGAGAAGATCTAGAAAGAGAGAAATGCTAGTTGTTCTGATAAGGCAAAGGCAGACAAAGTTTTTGGGTTTTTTAATTATTATTATTTTATTTTTTGCTCATGTCTAAGCTTTATTAATTTCTTTTTTAACATTTTTTAAATTTATTTTTTATTCATTTTACATACCAACCACAGTTTCCCCTCCCTCCCCTCTTCCCACTCCCCCCCACCTCCCCCAACCCACCCCCATCTACTCCTCAGAAAGGGTAAGGCCTCCCATGGGGAGTCAACAAGGCCTGCCACTTTCAGTTGAGGCAGGACCAAGCTCCATCCCCTGTCCCTTATCAAGGCTGAGCATGGCATCCCACCATATGGAATTGGCTTCAAAAAGCCAACTCATGCACCAGGGATAGATTCTGATCCCACTTCCAGGGTTCCCACAAACAGACCAGGCTACAAAACTGTCACCCACATGCAGATGGGAGAGCAAAGATAGAGCTATCTCAATAGAGAGAGAGCCATTAAGGGGCTAGGGAGAAACTTGATGCTAGATAAATTCTCAGGAATCCACAAGGATGACCCCAGCTAAGACCCCTAGCAATAGTGGAGAGGATGCCTGATCTGGTCTTTCCCTGTAATCAGATTGGTGAATACCCTAAGTATCATCATAGAACCTTCATCCAGTAATTGATGGAAGCAGATGCAGAGACCCACATCCAAGCACCAGGTTGACCTACTGTAGTCCAGTCAAAGAGAGGGAAGAGAGATTATAGGAAGGGGAGGGGGCAAGACCATGACTGGGAAACCCATGGAGACAGATGACCCGAACTTGTGGGAGAATACAGACACTAGACCAACAGCTGGGAAGCCTTCATGGGACTAAACCAGATACAGGTTTTGTAAATAGTCTTCTATAGTTAATAATATGTGCATGGAATGAAAGTGTAAATGGAACTATTAGGGCAGCGGAGGAGCAGCAGCTTGAGGGTAAGAGAAGGTAATAGGAGAGATGAATATGGCCAAGTACATGATGTACACTTATGAAAATGGTATAAACCACTATTTTCTGTAATGAACATGCACTAATATGAAAGGAATATATGCAGCTAAGTTTACCTGAGAATGTGCCCATAGGATCATCATTAAGTCTTAGAAAGTTCATTAAATGGAATGAAAACAAAGAGTTGCTTAACAAGCCATAATGGAGCAGTGTTTCAACTACATTAGTAGCTTTATTAAAATGCCCATCAATTTTTAATTTCACTCCAGTTAGAAAAGGTAAAGGCATCAACCCAGTCTTGTGTATCTAGTGGGTTGGAAGAACTCTCTCACTAGTAATTATCAAATCATTTGCTCAAATGCTATTTTTCCACACTCAGCTCCCATGTTCTTACTGTATAAGAAGGATGTTACCAGAGAATGGAATCCAATGATATATGCTTCTGTGAGAACCAGAGAGCCCCTGCAGCTCATTAATCCTGCAACCTTCTGCAAGCTGCTGGCCTGAAATAGTTGGGGTTCACTTTAAAGCAGACAGAATTTCAAACAAAGCAAAGGGCTCTAAGGTGCAAATAGCTCATTAATTCAGAGTGTAATTCAGTGACAGAAGAATTGTTTTAAATGCACAATCTCAAACTCTTTAAATTCACATTATAATTATAAGCAAAAACTATGCACTTCAAATTTAAAATCTGGATGTGTAATCCACCGATAAACTAATGAACAGAAAATTTGCAGAAAAGGGGGACTGTTATCTTACTAAGAAATGCTAATCAACCTACGTTTGAAGTGTGCCTCATCTGCATCACAAACAGTATTACGAAAATTCAACATTATGCTTCTGTGTATTGCATTGTACTCCTCTGCTGAACATCAAAAAACAGGCAACAGTTCCTCGATGTGAATAAAAATGGACTAAAAATCATGATCAAAGATAACTTCAATTCCTTGTTAATTTTACCTTAATTCCACTCCTGGGACAAGGAAACTTCTTCAGACATTTTCTTCCCTGTAACAAATTCTCCAGCAAGCTTATGGTCTCTAACTATATTCCCCAATGAAAGGCATGCATAAATAAACATCAGTCCAATTTGCATAGACTCTACCTTAAATATGGCAGCACATTCATAAACTCATTAGAGTTCACTGTGAGAAAAACTCATTACACTCCCATTAGAATATGGGAATTAACTTTTCAAAATTAATGTTACAGAATTAATTTTATTCTGTTTTCAAAGTAACCAATAATAGTTGAAAGGTTTACTATTGCTTTTCAAATTTTCTTTTGCATGTAATGAAAGTTATTCCTTTCAGCAATGGTTATAAATAGATACTGTCTAAAGCTTCTGTGGTGGCACACTTAGTTTTCTATAGAGGAAACACATTAGTTTCATAAAACCAAAAAGGAGAATTTCAAGATTGGGATATTTTAATTGTTACTGTTCATTATTTTACCTGAAGAATATGCTAGATCATAATATATCTTTTAGAACTAAAATGAAATCCAATTAAATATTAAAGTACTGGGAAATTAAAAATTGGAAGGTTTTAGGCAAATGCTTCCCCTCCACTCTCTTAGAAAGTTTAGATTATGAAAGATATATTAAAGTTTTTCCTAAAATGCTGACATTTATACTGGTATTTTGTGTGTGTGTGTGTGTGTGTGTGTGTGTGTGTGTGTGTGTGTGTGTTTCTAGGGACTGAACCTAGTGGCTTGCATATGACAGACCAGTGTTCTACCACGGACCTAAAGCCCCAGACTGGTACCTCTTTTTATCTTAAATTGATATTTCTCTACCAAATATTTATACTTGTAAGTCTAATAAAATTATAGTATATTTTTAGCTACATGAAAAGCATTTGTGGCACTCCCAAGGAAAAAGAAACATCAGTTCTAAGACACTTCTTTTTATCCAGTTTCCCCTGTCTGTTTAGCTTATGCTCAAGGAAACAAAAGCCTTTTCCATGCTAAGTATCACTGTGAAATTGCAGGTTCTCAGTCAATTACTCTGTGCCAAGTGTCTCTGCTATTACTATTTAAAAAAAATGACATCTGGGGAAAGGAGCATTTTTAATAGTCCAAGAGTCAGCCAAATCTTACTGATTGTGACTTGTTTCCATAGCAAGCCTCTATACCTTCTCTGACAGACTGCATTAGACTCTGCTTGGAGAAGGCATGGGGCACTCCTCTTGGTTGAAGCCATGCTGTAGTTTCTATGCCTGCTGAGTAAATAGCCTCAAGTCAAACTACTTGCCCTGACTAATGATCAAACATATCCAGGAATTCTGTACAAGAAATGCATTCTTCTCTCCTTTGAAGTGCTTTACTGGTAGAGTAATTCGGTTTGCTAGAGATTTTCCTTAGAACTGCAAAAGAAATTTCTTGGCTAAGCATATAATCAAGCTACAGATTTTCTTTTCTATTAAATATCTGCTTGTAAAAAAGGTGGACACTAAATAAGCATATGCCCCAAAGGAGTGTCAAAATGATACACTGTGCCTTAGCTAACTGAGGCATTCTCAACAAGTCTGTGTTAAAAATTCCATCAGAAGAGCACATCACTGTGAAACATCTCATTCAGTAATATAAGCCCCTCTAGAAATATAGCCATGCCACTGAAATATTACAACCATGATAACTAGGCTGTTAGGGGTATACCAAGATCAGTTTGACATAGAAGCCAGGCTTGAGGCCTCATGCCCATTATCATAGTATTGGGGAAACTAAAGAGGAAGATTATGAGTTCAAAGTTGGCTCAGGCCAGGAATGAAACCTTGTCTCAATAAAGAAAAGAAAAGAGAAGAGAAAAAGAATTAAGGAAGAAAAGAAAGAAGGAAAGAAAAAAGAAAGACTGAAACTGTCAAGAAAAGAAACATTTTCAATTGACTTATAAAAATCACTTTGTTTATTATAAGATGTTTTTATAGCTTAAAAAGTAACCTCAATACAAATGCTGCAAGCCACTATAAAAGAAGATGTCCCTTTTGGTAGTGGTGTGGAGCAAAGGTTGTGTAAGTGAGTTATTCAAGGATGGTTGGCATTGCAGCTGGTGGATTGTGGCTGGGAATCATATTTGGACATGGACAAAGGCAAGAAGCAGTCTCTGTCTCTGGAATGGAGAATACTCAGTGTGATTGGGTCACTATAATGGGGAGAAGGGAGAAGACAAATGGCTACAGCGAGTATAGGTGAATGCAGAGATCACCTATAGAGTGTCTGTGGAAGGCTCTGCTGCTCCTGCTGAAATTCCAGAAGGGATTCTAATGCCCCTTTTGACTAACAGGTGTCTGGGATTTACTTTACAAGAACCAAAAAGACACACTTGCAGACAGTTGGTTTTCCCTTCTCTCTGAGAGAATGTATCTCAGTTTAAGACAAAACAGGAGGCAGCCTCTATCCCTGTGATGGTGGCAAGGACAGAGGGAGGAGTGTTAAAGGTACCAAGTTCTTCTAGGATGCCCGGAGCATACAAAATCATCGGCAGGTTAAAATACCAAAACAGTGTCCAAAGTAGAGACTGTAGGAAAAATCCCCACAAATGGAAAAAGAACATAGAGGGATAAGGATATGAAAGCAAAGGTATAGGCTAGGACAGATATGAGAAATGGACTCCATCTCTGAAACATGCTCAATGGCATAAAACTCACAAGTCGCCATTGTGGAAAAGGAATGGTCAAAAAAAAAAACCTCAATGCCCGTAGCATACTTAATGTGTCTGTGTGGTAGTTTCTGGATCTTCTAAGAGGACAGTTGGTCACCTGTACTGACTACCCATTGAAAAAGTAAGGAAAAGGAAGAATCAATGCACATCAACAATTTTCATGTGTATGCCTTCTCTTAGTAAAAGATGTTCCAAGAATACCACTAACAATTTTTCAACAATTAGATTCTTGTATATTTATTATAAACTAACATAAATTTAGAAGGATGAGAAAAACAAATATAGAGAGACATTTTTAATGTTTCTTCAGCATCCCTTAAATTATATAATTGTTTTCTTTTCCAGCCTCAGTCCTAATGCAAAGTGTTTAGACTTTATATTGTGTAGGCATTTAAAAAAATCTATGATCATTAAATGAGACTATTAAGAGGATGTTTAGAAAAATTAAGTTATGACATTCAAGTTGGGATTGATAGAATGGAACTTAGCTGGGATAGCAGAGCAGGACACAAGGCCAGATTGGCAGCTATGATTGAAAATGATAAAGGCCATGCTTTATATTAACAGCACAAAGGAAGAGAAAGGTCACACACTCTGTTCTTTGACAATTATCAAAAATTATGTCTCATGAGTACATGTATGTGAAGATGGGGAGTGCAATCCAACTTCTCAGCAGACATGTCTCCTGGAAATGACTCAATTCTGTTTTGGTTCCAAGAATACTGCAAAGGATGGCACTCAAGCATGCTGGGTAAAGAATCCTGGTATAGTCTCAGGTCTCTCTGACCTTCTGTCCTCCTGTTCCTTTCCTCTATTAGGTAACTGGCCATAAAGAAATTCTTTCTGCTACATTGTCCACCAGTAGACCATAAGACGGATGTCAGAAGAGATCCTGATTTTTTTTTGGAAGGAGGGAATGCTCTACAGAAACCAAGAACCTGAGTAAACATACCCTGCTTAGTTCCCCACCATCCGTGAAGACTAAATAGTTTATCCAATCACATTTCTATGGGACCATTCCTCCAACTTAAGCATTAAAACAGTTTTCTCTGTGTATTTGAAGACTCCTGTGTCTTGTACAACTTTAGTTGAAATAATTTGTTATGCTTTCCTCAGGTTTAATTTGTTTTTGTTACAGGTATGTGATGAGGTGGGACATTTAGGATGAGGAAAATGGTAACATGTCTTGCCATTCATAAAATCCCATTCACGTATCAAGGAGATTTCAGTGGCTTCCCTAGTCATCACGGTGATCTGCATCTCAGTGAAAAGTGGCCAAACAAACTAATTCTGGTGAGGAATGTGGAGTGTCAAATGGCTTGAAAATGCCTCTATAATTCTAGGGTACCATCTTATACTTTAATTGCAGACAAATATTTGCTTTGATTCTGATAGTCTACCCATCAGTATCTTCTTTAGAGCTTTTTACATCTGCCTTAGTACTGATGCATCAAAAAACATAACAAGATACATTTCAGACTTTTTCAGCTATCCTATAAACAGAGAAGAAAAGAATATCATAATGAAGATTTAAAAAAAAACTCCAGGATGCATTTTTAGAAAAATATCTGAATGTGAGTATTTCTGTGAAATACCAAAGTTAAAGATAACTGCTCTTAAGGTATTATAGCAAAAGCACTTCCAAGAAAAATCAATAAAATAGCTTAATAATGCCAGCATGGTGTGTGTGGGCTAACATGGCCACTATTTTCTAACTCTGCTTTTTATTTCTATCACCCCCACCCCTGCACACAAATATTTCAAGAACACTAATCTTAATGAAAGTATCAGCAAGATAATAGAGTGTGGCTTCATTACCCGGAAGGTGTGATTTCTTTCATGGTGCATTACTACCTTATAAATGGCAGGTAATAAGCCAAAACTCAAGTTTACTTATAATCATGTCATTTCAGCTTTCATTTACAAAGCTGTACAACAATAACTGCCTAGATGAAGGATGTTGATGCTGAAATCTCATTGAACATCAAGACACTTCTATCTGCTCACCTAAGAAAGTGCATTAGAGTGTCATTCACATATATTAAATGTGACAAAGGTTGCCTTTATTTTTTTTCTTTCTGAAAACATATCAACTAAAGATAATTAATGGTTGTTATTGAATCTGTTGGGTTGCAACCTGTGCCCCACGTCAGATCCAGTCACCTGTCTTCAACTAGTCAATTAAAAGAAATTAGAAGTGGAAAGAGGAAAACAGAGATTTACTCAATGAGGCTACACTAGGAGAGGGTAGCACCCTCCCCAAGTCTGTCTGAAATGTAAAGAAAGGGGTGAGAACATGCAGATCCAAGCAGTCCCAGTTAAGGGTCAAGGTGTGCTCCTGGCCACCACTGACCCATCCTTGTCTGGATTTCAGTCTCACCCTGTAAAGTGGTCCGATAAGTTGTTAATACTATTTGGAATCGCTTCCCCAGAGGCAAGTTGCCTCTCTGGATGGTGCTTTTCCTTATCTCTGGATAAGAATCTTCAGGGCCTGAGTTCCCATTAACTTGATTTGGTTGTCTCTGTAGGTTTCCCCATCATAATCTTGATGTTCTTTGCTGAACTTTAGACCAACAGCTGTGGAGCCTTCATGGGACTTCACTAGGCCCTCTGCAGAAGCAGGACAGTTGTGTAGCTTAATCTGCTTAAGGGGCCCCCTGGCAGTAGGATCAGGATCCATCCCTGGAGCATGAGCTGGCTTTTTGGAGCCCATTACCTATGATGGGACACATTGCACAGCCTTGATGCAGGTGGAGGGGCTTGGACCTGCCTCAACTGAATGTACCAGGCTCTGTTGACTCCCCATGAGAGGCCTTACCTTTTTGGAGGAGGGAATGGGGAGTAGGTTAGGGGGAAAGCCTGGGGTGGGGTGCGAGGAGGGAAAAGAGGGGGATCTGTGATTGGTATGTATAACAAATAAAAAAAATTTAATAAAAAATCGTCAGGTCTAATCCCAGCACTTGGGAGGCAGAGGCAGGCGGATCTCTGTGAGTTCGAGGCCAGCCTGGTCTACAGAGTGAGTTCCAGGAAAGGCGCAAAGCTACACTGAGAAACCCTGTCTCGAAAAAAAAAATCGTCAGGGCAATTTCCATTTCTTTGGGGTCCATTGTTCCAATAGTTTGGTAGATTGAGAGACCATTTCTACCACACCTGTTAAAAGATGGTCTTCAAATACCTTAAAAAGGTGTTGAAAATAGAAGAAAGATTTTAGATGCCCATTATGATTCTTTATCTTTTTCATGACAGTAGGTTAGTAGCTTTTCTCTTTGCCCCTTACATCAGTAGAAGTTCCCATCAGAGCAAATTACAAAGTAATTAGTTCATTCACTCAATCTACACCAGTGAGGGGATTTTTCAATCAAGCACTTGGATTTGGTTGTCAAAGGATATCTCTGAGGAGTGTCTATTAATTTCTCTTCTTCATTATTTTACATATGAGATAAAATTACCCTATAGAACACAAGTCATTTATTTATACCCAAGTTATCTATATTCATAATTAGTTCACTACCCAGGGACATGTGTGTACATATTCATATGAATGCATGTGTATATGCAGCTGCATGCACATGTGTCAAGGTCAGAAGTTGGTGTTGGATGTCTTTCTCAAATGCTCTAGGATTTCAGGCATGTACCATGGTACCTGGCTTTTGGTAAAAGCTGGTGATCCAAACACAGGCCCTCAGGATTATGGCAAGCACTTTACTTATTGAGATATCTCCCTATCCAATCAATGATCAGAGACTTTAATAGAAAAATCTATTATTGATCAAAAGAAAATAATTAAGGTAAAAGAGAAAATTCAATATTAATACTTTTCAAATATTTTGAAAACTTAAGTGATTCTTGATTTTGATTTAAAATTTAAGAGTGCATTCACTGAAATAAAGGCATGCTGATTTCATGCAGTAAAGGAAGTGAAGCATCACCACAGAACTTGTGATGGAGACAAATGTCTCCAGCTTACTTCCAAGTGCAACATCCCTACCCTAGCCTGGAGTGCTTTATGCCACACTCTATTCTTCACAGGATCATGATAAAATATTACAGGAGAATCCTGTGATGTGCTCTCAGATAAGAGAAAAGTGCAGAGTTAAGAAAAGGTTTTCTCAGCTCACTAAATGACCTGCTGGCCTCTACAAAAAAAGAACATTAATATTTTTAGGGCCAGTTTAATTCAAACTTCTGTCCTCTTTTTGTTTGAATGAATGTAGCCCCAGCAGACAAGGGAACACATTATTCTTCTCAAAACTTCCTAGATGTAGATGAACAGGTTCATATAGAGGAAAACTCTAATGGAACAGCAAGGCAAGTCTAAATCTTGGTAACTTTACCCCTCCCAGAGCACAGATTGAAATGAAGAGTATGACATATTTTTTTTTGTATTTTTTTTGTGTTTTGTTGTTGTTGTTTGTTTTTGAGACAGGCTCTTTCTACCTGGCCCTGACTTGTCCTGGAACTCACTATGTAGAACAGGCTGGCATCAAACTCAGAGATCTGCCTGCATCTCCCTCCTTCCAGAGTGCTGGGATTACAGGCGTGTGCTACCACACCAAGACCAAAAGACATTTCTATATCTTATGTCCCTGAAATCATAAGCTCCATGGAGACGGAAAAGGAATGAGAAATAGGAATCCATAAGAAGGAAAGAGAAGGAAGAGAGTTAGAGAGAAAACATCTTCACTATGACTTTCAGTGTG
>CABHPP010120015.1:0-24289 GCA_902168425.1 Peromyscus attwateri | reverse complement strand
AAGCTCTTTAGATGAGTCTCAGTATGGCAGGCTGGGAGCAATACCGTTTACAGCACGGTCATTCAGACTCTAAATTTTAGAGAGTGGAATACTCAGTTCGTCAATCAAGTCTCTGAAAGTCAGAGAACATAACAAGGTGATTGTCCCTTCCAGTTCCATCACATCCCATAGCTGTCACGTGCACAGTTTCGTTCACAGCTTCCCTCTCCCAATATATTTGGAGTTAAGCTCCACAGATGTGGGTGTCTCTCCTTAGAGCAAATCCAGGGTTGTCATGGAAATTCAGAGTGTGTTGTTGCTCTGGCTTAGCCAAACTGCCCCCTACAGGATAGGGACAGAGATTTCACATCCAGAGGGTCTGGGATGGAATTCAGGAGTCTGCCATTGGACAAGGCCTGCTGGGGAGTCATTCCATTGCAAGAGCTAATTTAGGGGCTAAACTGTGGCTGGGATGGAGGAAGGGGGAACACATGATACATGTAGGGGGGTTCCAGAGGACACACAGCCCAGAGGCAGGAATCAGAGTGTGAGGGTATTGAGGGGGGGATATGTAGGAAATGCTTAATTCAGATACCATTTTCATCTAAGCTCAGAACCGACATGCCCAGGGCATTGCTTTGGTGCTGAACCAGATTCTTTGGGGCCGTTGCTACTGTGGTCCCTAACTAGCCAGAAGCAATCACCAAGCGCCCCAAACAGAGCCTGCAGGGAGGGGGAGGGCTATGATTAGATAATGAAAGTGTGTAGGAGGATGCCACAGCAGGTGAGGACGACAAAAACAAGTCGGGTTCACTTTGTAATTTTGCCCAGGGCTCGCTCTGGTGCCCTCTAACTGAAGCCAAGTTGAGAGACACAAAAACAGAGCAGTTTCCAAGTTGATTCTGTTTCCTTACCTCAGGCACATCTGTGAGCCCTGAAAGTCCCAGGTGCTACCTCGGCCACACGAAAATACTGAGTGAAACCATCGCTGGGTAGTGGAGATGACTTTCACAACGAGGTTGGCAGCCTTTGAAAGGCTCCCCTGGCTGGCCGATGGCAGGGAAGAGTGGGGATCTGGGCATCGGCATGGAGAGCCAACTTATTGAAGGGCAGCACACACCTGCTCTCCTTGAAGGAGGGACTAGGCAACTCCACTACTTTGTTAGTGAGCCGTCCCCTTGGCAAGAGGACAGACTTCAGAGCTGTTAGCTGTCTCCGCTCTTTCCTCTCAGTCTGCTTGACTTTCCTTGCACTCTAGAATTCACAGGCCTTTTCTGCTATCTTTGGCGGTGTGGACTCATGGGGCTCAACTCCTGTGACAGGGATGCAGAAGTGTGAGTCACTGTTTTCACTGTTCTGTACAAAAGTCAGGATCGTCTACGGTGGCATGGCTGTGGAGGACTGGGATGGTGGAAAGTCAGTGAGCTCTGGTCCAAAGGTTTGGAAGGGAATTGCCCAGTAATCCTCCGAGGGTTTCTGTAAGTCAATAGGAAGCATTGAGTGTAAAGAGAGAGCATTAAGGGTGTGTGTGTGTGTGTGTGTGTGTGTGTGTCTGTCTGTCTGTCTGTCTGTCTGTCTAAGTGGCAGACTTGCTAGTGCCTTGGAGGGCAGAGGAGCAGAGACCACCCTCCTTGCTCTATCGGATACATATCAAATAAATATCAGGACTGGCACGTGTGGTAGTTCCCATTTCGTTGGTTGACCCGCTCGGGAAATCGTTAACACAGCTTCCCATCATTCACACTTGAGCCATGCTCACAGCCTGCTTTCTCACCTGGGCTGCCCAGTGGAGAGCTGTTTTAAAGTCCTTGTCCAAGAGGGTGGGATCTGCCCCTTTCTTCAACAGCATCTGGGTGTGCTGAGGCCGGTTGTGGAAAGCAGCCCAATGGAGTGGTGTCATCCCCTGCAACATGATGATCAGAGGGGACAGAAGTGAACACCGGCTCCTAAGGGGACACAAGATCACATTCTTCCCCATGCCAGCAGCCCATCACCCATGCACTGACTGATGCTGCTTGTCCATTCATCCATTTATTAAACCATTTGTTCAAGAGGTGGCTGATGATTAACTTTTTGCCGAGTTAATAGGTACTGAGATTGCAAAAATGAGTATGAGAAACAAAATCCCTGCCCTTATGGGAGTTGGGCTGGGGTAGAATAAAGGAAGACAGACAATGAACGCTCATGGAGGAGCCAGGGGCTTTTCCTGATTGTCAGTGTGCACACAGCATTACCGGGGAACAAGGCCTGTTCTATACAGGCTTCTGTGAGGATTGAAGGAGAAGAATGCCAGCACCAAGCCACGTAGCTGAGGGTGTGCTCAAGGACAGCATCCGTGACAGCAGTCATGCGAGAACACAACCCCCACCAAGTCCTGAACATTGTGTGACTGCTGAGGTCCCAGTGCCTAGAACAGAAACTGTTTATGCATAGCTGTGGGATGAATGGATGGATGGATGGATGGATGGATGGATGGATGGATGGATGATGGGTGGATGGATGGATGAACTAGAGGACAGGAGAAATGAAACTGAAGACAGGCTGATCCCGGAAGGCTGGTGAGAATGCTGATCCTGCATCGATCATTTGGATTTTATTCCACATCAATGGAAACACGGCGGAGGGATTCAAGTAGGTGTTAGAATGATCTTATGTACACTGCTAAGAGGAAATCCTTTCTCGGCAGCTGGGAGGACAGAGCTAGACAGGACTAGCCGACGAATCTCAGCTTCTCTGAGAACTGACGGGATACAGTTAAGGAATGCCTTAATGGCAAGTGATTTTGTGCTAGGCAATGACAGCCACAGAGAAACAGCAGGATTTGGGAGTATGCCATGAAAGATGGCCTCTCCTTGACCACTCCTCTCATCCACATGAAAACATCTGAAATGACTTGAGATTGGGATACCCACAGAAACTGCAAAGGGCTGGAGAAGCTTCATAACTTCTCTTTTACATTTATTCCTACAGAGAGCATGAAGACGGGTAGGAGGCCTGCTCTGCTGCAGAGGATGAGCTGGGAGGAGAAGACAGGCCTCGACCTCGAAACCCCAGAGTATTTATTGATCCAGGATTTCTTTTCTTTTCTTTTTTTTTTTTTTTAAAAGATTTATTTAGTTATTATGTATACAGAAGAGGGTGCCAGATCTCATTACAGATGGTTGTGAGCCACCATGTGGGTGCTGGGAATTGAACTCAGGACCTCTGGGAGAGCAGTCGGTGCTCTTAACCTCTGAGCCATCTCTCCAGCCCGATCCAGGATTTCATTTGAGTTCTTACAGCTATTATCTCACTTCATCCTCCAAACCACCTTCTGGAGTTAGGGCTGTGGTGAAATCTCTCCCATGTTCCCAAGCTACTTCTTCTCCCAGGACACACAGTCAGACCACATCCTAAGCTTTCTACACCAGGTTCAGCCATGCGACCGGGTTCTAACCATTGGAAAAAGGACAGAAGGGATTCCCTCGAGGCCTAGTCTAGAAAGCATACCTTTCTCCACACATTTTTTTCTCCTCATCCACCACTGCATGTGGAAGAGGACAGGCCTGTAGAAGATGATGGGACCACAAAACTGCAAAGCCCGAGTCCCTAAATGAGGAGGGAGAACAAATCCATCTCGTCAACCAACATTGGACCATGATGGGAACAAAAGTCCGTTTTCTTGTGCCAGGAGATTGAGATTTTGGAGTTACCACAGAAGCTAGCTAACCTTGATCTATGCCATTGTCTTTTTATTTCCTAGAAGAAGAAACGGCCCCAGCGAAGTGTTCACATCAGAGTGAGAACGGAACTGAGTCCAGGGTTTGAGGTCTGTGGAGAACTGGGCTCAGGACGCTAAATCCTCTCAAGCAGTTTCTGAGTTTGAATCTGTAATTTATGGCCTGCGTGGGGGTTTCGGGTTTCCCGTGTCCTCTGATACTGAGCCTCTAGACCTGTTCTTGTGGCTGTTTAACAACTTGATTCCATATGGAAAAGACTCCTGGCCTGAAGACAGTGGGGTTTGCCTACTTGGTACAGCCGCTGCATTTTCTCTTGGAATACCGTCACTCCGTGAGTTTCTATATCTGCATTTTCTCTTGGAATACCGTCACTCCGTGAGTTTCTATATCTCTTCTTCCTCTTTGCTTAGGGTTGGAAATGCAAACACAAAGGAACCAGATTCTTTTTCCTTTATTTCACATTGATCACTCCTTTTTCTAGTTGTGAGATCCTGTTTCAACCACTGGCTTCATGATCGTTGCGCTCTCCTCTGCCTGTCTCAACACCAAGAGCTTTGGACAGTGAATGCATTGTAGGTGCTCAGAAAATACTACTTATTAAGCGAGTGAATGACTTCCCACTCTTCCTGACTGCATTTCTGGATTTTGTAAAATTTGGCCTTGCTTTTTATCGATTTTTAATTTGTGTGTGTGTGTGTGTGTGTGTGTGTGTGTGTGTGTGTGTGTGTGTGTATGTTCATGCAGGTGCTCCTGTGTGCACGTGGGCAGAGTATATGTGTATGTAGACGCCAGAGGTTGATGTGCGGGGGGTCTTCCTTGGTTGTCCTCTACTGAATTTTTGAAATGACTGAAGTTGGAGCTCACTGAACGGGCTAGGCAGACTGGTAGGTGAGTGCTGGGGACCCACCTGTCCCTATTTCCCAAGTGCTAGAATTAGAGGTACACACTGTGCCTGGCTTTTTATGTGGGTTCTGAGTGTCCAGACTGAGGTCCTCGCGGTTGAGCAGAAGGATTTGCTGACTGAACCACTTTCCCAGCCCCAGCTCTCCATTTTTATATACACATAAAAGAGAAGATGTAGCTGGAGTTTTCTCCAGTCCTGCCCAGCACCACGGACCCCGCAACCACTTATAAAATTATCCCTCAGAAACTTCTATTAATTAAACTGCTGGGCCATTAGCTCAGGCCTACCAATGACTAGCTCTTACACTTAACTCAGCCCATTTCTGTTAATCTATATGTCGCCACGTGTTCCATGGCTTTACCTGTTGCCTTTACATGTTGCTCCCTGGACGGCAGGCTGGCGTCTCCCACTCCGCCTTCCTGTTCCCTGTGGTGGTATTGTGTTCCCCAAAATATTGTGCACCCTAATAAACTTATCTGGGGTCAGAGAACGGAACAGCCACTAGATACAGAGGCTAGAAAATGGTGGCACTCACGCCTTTAATCCTAGCCTTCTAGAGGCATGGATCTCTGTGAGTTCAAGGCCACACTGGAAATAGCCAGGTGTGGTGACTCATGCCTTTAATCCCAAGAAGTGAGCCTTTAATCCCAGGGAGTGATGGCAGAAAGCAGAAAGGTATATAAGGCGTGAAGACCAGGAACTAGAAGCTTTTAGCTGGTTAAGCATTCAGGCTTTGGAGCAGCAGTTCAGCTGAGATTCATTTGGATGAGGACTCAGAGGCATCCAGTCTGAGGAAACAGGATCAGCTGAGGAACTGGCAAGGTGAGGTGGCTGTGGCTTGTTCTGCTTCTCTGATCTTCCAGCGTTCACCCCAATACCTGGCCTCAGGTTTGATTTTATTAACAAGACCTTCTAACAATTCAAGCTACAGTTCCCCCAGTTCTCTTCTCTGCTTGTCCCGCCTACACTTCCTGCCTGGCTACTGGCCAATCAGTGTTTATTTATCAGTCAATCACAGCAACATATTTTTACAGCATACAGGACATCCCACAGCAAGAAGATGTAAAAAGAATTCTCCATACAAAGTGAACTTGTTTAATGATCGCTGTTACCAATTTATCAATCCACACTTCAGAATTTTGGGGGGAGTGTTCCAAAAGATCTCATTCTTCGTAGTGCTATCAACCGAGGTGATGGGTCAGTTTGTGAAGCGCTTGGCTCCAAAGCGTGAGAACCTGAGTTCGGATCCCCAAGAGCCGTGTTAAAAGGCCAGGCCTAGCAGCAGGCCTCGGTAACCCCAGCTGGAGACATGGAGGTGGGGGGATCCTAGGGGCTCGCTGGCTAGTCAGTCTAGCTGAATTGGTGAGCCCGAGGTTCAGGGAGAGAACCTATCTCAAAAAAATAAGGTGGGCAGCAACTGAGACAGACATCCAACATTGTCCTTTGGCTTCCACACGTGCACACGCACACAAAAGCATGAATGTACACAACACACACACACACACACACACACACACACACACACACACAAAATAAATAAATAAATAAAAGGAAGCTTGCAATAGATGGCAGTGATTATGTAGAACTGGTGATTTACGTATGTAAGAATTTATAGTGAAAACATGATTGTAAATTAAACTGTGGTTATGCAAGGCTAATTATCCCATATGCGAGGCTAATTATCCCGAGTTCCACACAAGAAGAATGTTACCGAGGTTTAAAAGCATTTATTTATTTATTTATTTATTTAGTGTTGGGGGACGGGGAAGCACATGTGGAGGTAAGAGGACAGCTTGTAACTTTGGGTTCTCTCTTGCCTGGACAGAACTCAGGTTCCTGGACTTGCTGGCAACCGTTTCTTCCTGCTTAGCTATCTGCCAGCCCAAATGCTACCTTCGTGCACGTATTTGGTACCAAGAAGTCTGTATGTAATATCTCATTGAATTTTCCAGTGATCCCAAGGGTATGAGTTTTGGAATCACTTTTGATGAGAGGAAGTTGAAGCAGACGGGTTAAGCAACTTGCCTGAGGCCAATGGCCGAGTGCAGTAATGGTAAGGTAAGTACAAGTAAGGGTAAGGCTGGAATTCAAACACACATTTCTGCAGTTCTGGAGAAAAAAAAGATCTTCGTCCTGTTGGTAGACGTCTCTGTTTGGACAGAAGCGGTGCTGGGAAATTCTGTTTCTGTGTGTGTCATCTTAGCTGATTCAAGTCTTGTGACTTTATGCAGTGGTGGTTGTCACTGGGTACGGGTTGTCACCCTATGTATTAGCTCTGCTATTTGTCTCCGGGTTCCTCCTAAAAGTATAACTAGCAGTACTTTAGAAATGACTCCTTTTTTGTTGCTGTTTTCTGTGTAGGGTTTCTCTGTGTAGCCCCAGCTGTCCTGAAACTGTCTGTGTAGATCAGGCTGGCCTCAAACTCAGAGTGCCTCTGACTCTTGAGTGTTGGGATCAAAGGCCTGCGCCACCACGCCTGCCTAGAAATGACTCTTTACGACTATCAACAATGACCTGACTTAACTTCCCTGAATACTCTTACACCGTAAACAATTTGTAAACTTTCAGTCAAGAGAAATTTCCTGTTGCTGGTTCTTTTTTTCCACCCCTGCTGAACTAATGAGAAATAAAAATAAATCCTTGTAGCATTAGTAATCTGAAAACCAAAGCTTTCAAAAGCTCAGGGGTAACCATTCAGGCAGGCGAGTAACCACTGGTATTGTGCAACTCATCATTGAGGAACATTCTCCTACAACTGCTTCCTCTTTTCTTCCCCCTCTGTGGAGCCTGCAGATAGCCAGGTTGTGTGTGGTGAAGTCTGGGGACCATACACAGGCAGGCTTCAGGCTTGGGAGCTGTATGCACGGAGTGGTGGTGGACGTCACAGTGGAAATGTGTCACAGGTAAATGAAGATGCTGTCTACTGTACCAAGCACACAGCAGGTGTTCAAGACATGCTTTCTAGAAGTAGTGAATTCCAGAGAATCAAGGATCTCTTGGACGTGGGAAATACGGAATCTGTTGGGTGTGAGAAAGCCTCCTTCATCTGCTTTTCCCATCATCTGTCTTCTCAGCTCCACTGAGGATTTAATTAGGCTATGGAAACATTCAGGAGGTGAAAAATCTAGGAATCAATAAGGTACCAAAATATATGGTACCAATAAGTACCCAGATGGCCTTGGTGACAGCAGGACTCCATTTTTTTTTATGAAAAATAAACAAACATCTGTTCAAAGACTGGAGAATAATTCACATTAAGTTGGGGACATGGGATGTGTCTTGAGGTTACTGTGGGACTCCGTAGCGGGGGAGTGCACAGGAGGGCTGTTGTGAAATGGCACTCCTATGCAGATGAGTAATCCTGTGCCTTGAACCTGTGACGTGCCATTTCAATTTCTGCTTAGCTGACAGGTTCGAAAAGGATCTCAGATCTCCCTCTGTGACAGCCATTGCTAAAATTTTTTTTGTTTGTGTGGGGGGGGGGGGGGGGGGTTGTTTTTGTTTTCTGAACCAGAAATCTGATTCGTATGAAGCAATTTCACCACTGCTATTTAACAATGAAGGACACAGAGAACAATGTTGATGTGGCCACATGGAGGGCCTGGCTTGTCTAGGTATGCACAAGACAGAACAATATGGCAGGGCCTGAGAGAGCGGAAAAACAGCTCCACATCTGGAAGGGTCTAGAAGACCAAGAAGCTCAGTCTCTCCTTGGTTGACATTAAAAAAAAAAAAGTAAAGACATAACTCTTCCTAGATATGGAGGAGAATTCAGCTAGAGGCCTCTGGAAAAGTCCAGACTGAACATGACCAGCAGATGACCTGGGCCGTGACAACAGAGGTAGGGGGTGGGGGGTGGGGGGGAGAGTGAGAGAGGGTGGGTAAGAGGCCAGGAGGAGCATGCTGGGAGACCAAAAGGTCAAGAGACCGGATGTCCAAAATGGCTGAGTTTACATAGGAAAGAGAAGCTGGGGGAAGGGAGGGGGACCCCAGCCCCTGGGAGGAAGAAGTTTAGCAGAGAGTGTGGGGTGAGCAGTGTGCTGGGAGGAGCCACAGGCCCTGAGGGATGCTGGGAGAGCGAACCAGCATCAGCTTTGATATAGTAGCAGGCACCTCAGTCATTTGTGTATTACTATTATCAATTTGCTCTTTAAAACATCCTGATAACTATAACAAAACAACTGATTACTTTTGCAGTCCTCTGTATTTTGTTTTGTGTAATCAGGTATTCTTCTGAGTAAAGGTCCACAGGCCTCACCAACAAGTGAAAGGTATTTATGCTGTAAAACATGGGCGAGAATCCCTGCTCTTTAGTCTACAGGACGTTTTTGGAAGATGATAAGTGAGATAAGTGATAGAAAATCTTATTGTTGATAGTAGATGCCGGAAATAACTAATGTCACCTAGAATTGTCTGATTTGTGAACTGTATGATTGAGTTAGGTAACAAATAGAGAAGAAAGAGTCATTAATGTAAAAAAAAAACATGAATTGTATGACTTTTTCTTGAATTAAAATTTTTGGCTTCTTTATATAATGTGTATTGATATGTAATGTGTATATATATATATAAGGTCTATATCATATGAATTAAAATAAATTATTTGTATATATGTACAGTATTTAAAATATTTATTATTTTAAGGTGCATGTGTGTGTGTGTGTGTGTGTGTGTGTGTGTGTGTGTGTGTGTGTGTAACCTGCATGCCAGTGTTCATCGAGGCCCGGGGAATTGATTCCCCAGGAGCTGGATTTCTAGGTGATTGTGAGTCACCCTCACATGGATACTGGGAACTAAATTTGGGACTCCTGCAAGAGTAGTTCATACTGCTAACCACTCAGCCATCTGTCCAGTAAAACACATACATGTGTGCGCACATACACACATACACATACACACACATGCACACACACACTTTTTGATATCCACTATGTGTAAGTTACTGAGATGGAGTCAAGGAGTACAAAGTTGGAAGAGACATTGTCCTCAGAAACTTATGGAGTTCGAGGATCAGGGACAGAGGGAGTTCAGGGCTTTTAAGTAGTAATGACCTAACTCTACCTTGAAATATGGTCGGTTTTAGTCTAAAGTTTTGGGGTATTTAGAAGGGCTTTAACATTTTGCCTTCTTTTAGGTGTTGAGTGCGATGTTTAGAGTCAAGAGCTACGTCTTCTGATTTCGCTTTTGAGTGCACAGTGGCTAGGGTTACACATCAGGAATGCGAAGAGTGGAGCTAGAGCAGTGAATCACATCCAAAACCTCACATCTGGTTTTGCAAGTTGAATTTGTTTTCTCAGAGTACTGTTATAACTGGTATTTGGATTATGAGGCTGCTCCTAAAAAGTCTACTACAATAAAATGGTGCATAAGATCCATACTGCATCCTAAATACCATGCATAATGGTGCTGCTTTGAATGGATGCACTAAAGACTACTAACCCAGATGCCAACAGCCCATGGCCCCTCCTGATGTGGGGCTCTTCCTGTGAATGCTCAGGGGAGAGCAGGAGAGGCTAGATTCCACATGCTCAGCAACTCGATAGTTCCCTCTCTGAAAAAAGACAAGCCTCTCTCTAAACCAATGATTTTTCTGAGCTCCTTTTAGACTAACTCTGCAAAGGACACCTGAGACCCATCTTGCCTTTCCCACCATGTGAAACTCTTAGTGTGGATTGCTTCTACAGAAGTCACTCTGCAATCAAACAGCACAGTGAGAACGGAACAGGAAAAGCAAGCCGAGCACTGGACTAGAACAAAGAGTGCAGAAACGAAACCACAGACAAACTAAGAGAAAATTTAGCATACTGTCATTAAGTTTCGGAGGGTACATAGGCATTCTTTAAAAAAAAAAAAAAAAAAGGTACCCAAAGCAAAATCAGTACTGGGAAAGAACAATCATTTTAAATAACTTGTATTCACAAGTTTCTGAACACGGCACGATGAAGAGTTCAACAAACTGTGAAAATATATTTTAAAGACAGCAGAGACAAAGGACCGGCCTTCAGAATCTAGGAAACAACAAGAAAGGGAGGGGCACCCCTGTAATGGAAAAGAAATGTAAAGAGGCAAATTGCGAAAGTAGATACAGAAAGAGTGTCAAATGCATGGAAGATAGTCTCAAGTGAGGGATGCAATTAAAAAAGGAGATAACTACGCAACACAGAGAAGAGGGCCGCTTAGGCTACTGGTGGAGCTATAAATGGGTGTTTCGGGAAACAAGTAGGCAGTGTGTATCACACTAAAAACAAACACGCTATTACCCAGAAATTATTTTCCTAGAGAAATTCTTGTATAAGGGACTCAAGGAGACTCGGATAAGACTGCATTTTAGATTAGTGTGATGCTGGTAAGAAAACTGAGAGACAATCTGAATTCACAGGGGAGTTGGTTAAATGGACCAAAGCATTTTCATAGTGTGGAACACTACGGAGCCATTAAAAGGAGTGAACCAGACTTTTATCCATGAACATGGAGAACTGAAAAAGTAAACTCAAAGAACTATGATACCTTCTATGTGATATCCTGTGCTTTCTATGAATGTATGGGAAGATTGGGAAGGCGAAATGATTACCTGGGGTGGAATTGGTGAGAGTCTTTCTAATGTTACTTGTAGCACTGAAGTTACTGAATAGAAAGAAAATATGATTACATAAAAACTGGACCACAGAAGAATTGTCTCATGTCACTGAACTCACATAGGACATTCTCTAAAACGATACCCATTTCCTCAACCTAGGAGCGTCACATTCTAGTTTTAGAATGAATTCAGAAATTGATTGTTTTTCCTTTCCTCTTTTCATCTCTTTTCATGACTCTTCCATCTGTGGGTTTCACATCCATGGATTCAACCAAATGAGGATTAAAAAAGAAATGTGGAAATCATACTTGTCTTAATCACGCACCGAGTTTTTTCTTACCATTTTAAAAATTTTTTATTTTTTTTTTTTTTTGTTTTTGTTTTTTTTTTTTTTTTTTTTTTTTTTTTTTTTAGCTGAAGATCGAACCCAAGGCTTTGCGCTTGCTAGGCAAGCGCTCTACCACTGAGCTAAATCCCCAACTGGGCGGTGGTGGCGCACGCCTTTAATCCCAGCACTTGGGAGGCAGAGGCAGGCAGCTCTCTGTGAGTTGGGGCCAGTCTGGTCAACAGAACGAGATCCAGGAAAGGCGCAAAGCTACACAGAGAAACCCTGTCTTGAAAACCAAAAAAAAAAACAAAAAAACCAAAAAAAACCAATGCAGTATAACAACTATTCACACTCACACACTGTTTACATTGCATTAGGTATTGTAAGTAATCTAGAGAAGAGTTGAGGCCCAAGAGAAGATGTGCCAGGGTTACTGGCAAAAACTACATTGTATTATAGAAAACACTTGAACTTCAGATTTTTGGTACCCTAGAGAGAACTTGAGATGAGTTCCCTATAAACACAGAGTGTTTCATCTGTATTAAACCCATCTGTTTAATATAGATGCACGAAGTATGAAAAACATGGTGTTAGGAACATAAGTGGAACCATTTTGTGTAACTTCAAAACCATTTTGTGTGGCTTAGAATAGGCCTGGAAGCTTGCCACCACGCAGCTCTGATAAGAGAGTGGCCCCAGAACAAGCTCTGATGTGTTATGGACCAGCCATGCAACCCCAAGGTAGCATCGTTATAGTGAACTAGCCCCACACTGGCTGTGAGTGAGCCGAGCCCTGATAGCCCAAAGCCACCACCCAGTGAAATGATACAAAAATCGGAACTTTGGTAAGGGTCTCTAGGATCTTACTGCTATATTCCCCAGACACGGTTTCTCTGGCCTCTTGTGTTGATACTCATTCCCAGAGGACCTGAGATCGGCCTGTGTGTGGCCCTGGCTTCAGTGACCTTTGAACTTCTGGCACTGTTGCTGGGCTCACACATGGCTGCCCACCTGTTAGACTAGCCGCTGGCCAGGACCTTCTAAATCTCCACCAGTGCTGTTCTCCTGGCCTGCCACAACTGAAGGACTCCACTGTGGAGGAGCCCGCAAAGCTCCTGAAACATCCTCACTGTAGAAGAATCCCCAATTGAGTCCTGCAGCTGTATTTTCTGCTCAACCAGCTGTTCCCCGCTTGCTAATATGTCTGATAGCATGGTATTATAAGGGATATTTGTGTGACTAAACCAAGCATACTTAGAAACCAAATTTTGTGTGGACATCCTAATTGCCGAGCGCCTCACAACCCACAGGTCATGCTGTCTACAACAGGTGAGCTAATTAGAGAGTGGCTTCGAATGGATGCAGACCTGCTGAGACACAGGCTGAAGAGGAAAGTGTGGCCTTTGGTAGGACGCATCATCATTGAGGCTGCCACTCTCTGAGCTTAGAATTCAGTGGGTCTCAATAGTGGTGTGATAACAAAAGGAATTTTTGTTGTTGTTGTTTTGAGGAAGGGGCTCTCTATGTAGTCCTGCTGGAGCTTGATATATAGACCAGTCTGGTCTCAAACTCATAGAGATCCTCCTTCTTCTGCTTCCTGAGATGTACTGGGATTAAAAGCATGAGCCACTATACCCCTTGGATTTTTTTTATTTAATTTTTTTTTTTAAACAGAGGTCATTTTGCATGAGGAAGAACCAGATCTTCGAAAGATCTGTTTTTATTTCGGCCTCCATGGGAGGAGCAGGGTGATGCAGAGCTGTGACGTTGCTGGGGACACTAGATCAGCTTTAAAGTAACCAGAGCTGCAGGTCTGCACGTGGAATTTGGCTTTAGGGTATGGCTGACTGACTCACCAGTTACCTAAATCAGACCCACTTTGGGGGGCGGGGCTGAGGCAGAGGAAGCAGTTGGTAGCTGGCTTAGGGTCTAGACACCCCCAGTGCGCTGACGTAAGTGCCACCTTCCAAGCTCTCTGCTTCCCATGTGGGCACAGGGTGATCAGTGCACACATCTCCCATCTTGTCCCTGGTTCTCCTTTTCAAAGCGGAAGTCTCAGAAGGTGCACTGCTCCATCCTCTGAGGTCTGGCTTTGGTCACTGAAGATATGTGGAGTGGACACAGCGTGGGACCACAAATCAGGGAGACATCCAGTCTCAAAACCAAGCTGCAAACAGGGGCTTTTTGGGGTGGTCATCATGACGGTCGGGGGGAGGCCTTTGATGAAAGGCTCAAAACAGGGGTGCAGACCAGGAGGAAGCTGTGAGGGGCTGACTCCTATCTCAGTGTCTGGGACCAGCTGGATTTATTAAACCAGTGTAGTGTGACATCTGGTGTATGTGTGTCTGTGACTAGACTTTCTCAATATCACCAGCCCTTCTTACTGAAGAGTAACTAACAAAGCATATGTTTATATAGAAAGCCCACCAAGAGCCCAGGTATTCCAATTGGATTTGGGACGGTTGTAATAGAAATAATCCATTGGCTGACGAAAATCAGTACTTGGCCTAGAACAACTTAGCAAAACTATAACAAAGCCCTAAGCTGCTCTGGGGCAGCACTACAGAGTCTGGCCTAGAACTCTGCTCAAGGATGGGGACTGATGATTTGGAAGCCTTCTGCAAGGCTAACGTAGCAACGTGAAGGGAACAGCAATTATGATTAACAGGGACTAGTAACGCTGCCTGGGACTAGTCTGTATGTCCTCCTAACACAGAAAGCAGACATCCGGAGCCATGGCTTGTTATTTATGTTTGGGGGACTTGAGAAGACAGGAGAGGAAATGCCCAGAGGGAAATTATGAAATTTCAGTCACATGATTAATACCTAAGTACTTAATGCAAGAAAGCGCCTCCCTGGTAGAAGCTGCCCACACCCAAAATGATAGAGTTCTGCCTG
This sequence comes from Peromyscus attwateri, assembly GCA_902168425.1. Lineage (NCBI taxonomy): Eukaryota > Metazoa > Chordata > Mammalia > Rodentia > Cricetidae > Peromyscus > Peromyscus attwateri. The sequence continues at coordinate 9,884 of CABHPP010120015.1, read as the reverse complement.
AAGGTAGGGGTAGAGAAGCTTGCTTGGTGAGCGGGATGTACAAAGGATCCTCTGCCTTCACATGCAGACTGTGGCTGGGGACAGCCGACTCACCTCCGTGTCCTGATGATTGATTTCACCGGGGCTGGACTGCTGCAGCAGGACTATGAGGAGCCTGTTGGGAAGAACAAGAGTGGTTCAATAGCACTGACAGCCATGGGCGCTTGGAAAGGGCATCAAAGCACAGCGATCAGAATACAGTTGAAGGCCTCTGAATAAAATGAAGCTCTTCCCACCTGTCCAAGAGAAAGACCTATGGGAAGATGTGAGCATAGAAAACAGAGAAGCACGTCTGTCTTCTTCAGCTTCTTGCCATCTTGGTGCTGCTGGGGACTGAAGGGAGGCAGGACAGTGGGCCTTCAGCCTCACCCTCTGTCACCTACATTGTACTTCAGGAGCCAAACTCATGTGCTGTTGTGGAATACTCCTTTACACTGTGTGAAGATGTGTCACTGTGATTGGTTTAATAAAGAGGTGAATGGCCAGTAGCTAGGCAGGAGGAGATATAGGTGGGACTTCCAAACAAAGAGATCTCTGGGAAGAAGAAAGGGAGCCGGATGGAGAGGGAGCAAGACAGGAGGAGAGGTAGAAGCATGAGCCGTGTGACAGCACATGGATGAATAGAAATGGGTTAATTTAAGCTATAAGAGCTAGTTAGAAACAAGCCTAAGCTATAGGTGGAGCTTTCATAATTAATAATAAGTCTCTGTGTCATTTTTTTGTGAGCTGGTGGTCCAAAGCAAAAGCCCGTTTCAATGTGCATGTTTGACTTTTATTCCCTTTGCATAAGCATTTACAGTGCTTGTATTTACACCTTCACACACTGGTAAAACAGGAACGCCTGAGCAGGAGATGACAGGATTCAGTGAGAAACAGGTCAGTGATTCTCAAGTCTAAGTTCACTGGCCTGTCCTCGGTTGGCTGAGGTCAACATTCCTTCTGTGAGGGAGAGGCAGGGAGCTGCATTGCTTCTAGGGCCAGGCTCTGGAGCCAGACTGTCTGGGCTCACATGTCAGACCCGCCAAACTCTGTGCTCTGAGGCAAGTTACTTCCCTTCTCTCTGCCTAAACTTCCTGTCTTTGGGGGTAGTAAGTCCTGGTCTCACAGCTCAGTGTGGAGATTGAGTGAGGTAATATGTACAAAGCATGTAGACTATGGCTCAAACACGAAGTGTTATTTCTAGAATCATTAATCCTAGATTTTGGAGCCTTGGCCCCAGCTCTGAACCACCAGGGGGATTTTTTTTTTTAAAACCACAAACAGCTGGATTGTACTCAATGGGTCTTGGAGGCGCCTAGTCCTTACAGCTGAAAAGCACCTTTACAGTCCAGTCCGGTAAATAGCCATGTTTGGAAACCACTGAGAAAGTGCTGGTCACTGGTCAATGAACTCCCACCATAAGGGCTGAGGACAGTGCAGGCAAAGAGGTTCAAATTGATTTTTATAAGAATCATTTGCAAAATGAAATTGTTTAGTTCTATTTCCTGATCTAGTTTCCCTATCTCTGTGTGTGTCCTATGTGTTCATGTGTTCCTATGCATGTACACATTTGTGCCTTTGTGTGTGTGTGTGTCTGTGTGTAGGATGGGGTGAACATCAAGTGTCTCCCTTAGCTGCTCTCCATCTCCTCGTGGAAACGGGGGTTTCTCCCTGAGCATCGAGCTCACTGATTGCCTAGGCTAGCCTGTCAGCGATCCCTAGTTGATTCTGTCCCCTTCACCCCCAAAGCTGGATTATAGATTTGAGTGGCCATGATTTTCCTCGGATCCACACTCAGGTCTTTGTGCTTGCATGGTAAGCCCTTCAGTGATGGAGCCATCATGCCAGTCTCTCAGTCTGGTGGTCACTGTGTCTCTGCTTAGATGACATCTTAAACCCTATGTATTAAATTATTGCCAACAAGAGAGGAGGAGAAGGGTGATGGACCAATCCCGTTGCCTTTGTAATAGGCAGGATGCAAGAAAAGCATGAATGGGGATGAGATTGTCCTCATTTGCTATAGATGGGAAATGGCTTTTGAAGCCTGGGTTTGAATTCAGTTTTTCCACTGTCTTCTGGAGGAGCGAAGCTGCTGCTTAGGACTTAATATCAGCCTCACGGCTGAGTGACCCTCCTGTACCGAACAGCGGTGGAGAGAAGGACCCAATGGCTATGGCAGGCTGAGAGTTCCCGGCACAGAGATTTGTAGGAGGCAAAGGCACGTGGATCTCTGAGTTCGAGGCCAGCCTGGTTTACAAAGCAAGTTCCAGGACAGCTAGGGGCTACACAGAGAAAACCTGTCTCGAAAAACCAAAACAACAACAACAACAAACAAACAAATACATAATTGAACTGGGGTAATACTTCTTGTTTCTAATTGTCTCGTCTCTGGGTATATTTTCCTTTCTGGTTGCAGTATGGGCGGAAGTGGGGATGAATGGTGACTGTTTCTTCCCTGTGTCTCTCTCCAGTGGCCACGTTTAATCTCCAGGGCCCCTTGGGTCTCCAGTGGGTGCAGAAGTTGGAGGGGCGTCACTTAGAGATGAACTAAGGCAGCAGCTCTCAACTCTCTAAGGCTGCGACCCTTTAATACAGTTCCTCAGGTTGTGGTGACCCCCCAACCATAAAACTATTTTCATTGCTACTTCATAACTGTAATGTTGCTACTGTTAGGAATCGTAATGTAAATATCTGGTATATAGGATATCTGGGGTTATATGCAATTCCTGTGAAAGGGTCATTGGATTCCGTAAAGGGTCGAGACCCACAGGTTGAGAACCACTGAGCCAAGGATGGTATTACTCTCTCAGCTAGCCCCAAGTTGAATGGGCTCCTATGTACTCAGACAGGTTTTCTTTCCCCTGTGGATCCAGTAGAGAGAGATGGTTCCCAGGAAAGCGAGGTTCAGGGACGATTTCAATAGGGGTAAACAGAGAAAGATCCCATGCCACAACCTGGGTGGACCCCCAAGGCTGTGGGATGAATCCATTTCTCTTATGGGCTTCTCAAATTCTTTGTCTCTGCAGTCCCTGGCTCTCAGGCTGACCTTTGAAGATGGTATCAACCAAGACTCCACACATATGACTTTGTTGTTTAGTTAATGAGAGTGTTGCACCCCAAAGTCCATGTCCCCAAAGACCACCAAGAGACCGATCCGAATGCAAAAGCAAAGAGTCTTTAATTCTCGAGTTTAAACTCAGGCCCCTCGTCTGTCCATCGCAGCAGGGGAGAGGGACCCCACACAATAAAAGGATGGGATTTTTATAGTGGTTAGGGTCGGGGGTCTAGGGGAATTTCGACTCTATATAGTTACAAGCTCAGGATTGGTGCTTACTTCAGGTTAGAGACGCTTGGTTTGAACTGATTGGAGAGTTGCAGCTGCAAGGGAATTGCCATATCCTCTAGCAGTTTATGTTATTGGATCTATATTACCAGCAGACCCATTTCCTCTGACAGTTAGACATCCCATTTTTATCTGCAGGAAACTCATTCCCTCTGACAGCTATTGCATACAATCTATAACAGCAGAAAACATCCCACAGGACATATCTGGTACTTTGTTTAGTATGCCAGTTATATTATATCATACCCTTTAGATTATGGCAGAAAATGTCTGGAACTTGTTTTTGTACAGCTCCTAATTGTCTGGGTGTAGGGGTGGAAGGGCAGCACATCCTCCGGTGGGTTTCCCAGGGCCTGCTGGCCCCCTGTCTGACCCTTCTCTAAGATGGCTGCAATCCTGCCAACCTCTCAGGAACATCTCAGAGAGGAGGGACAAAGTCAGATTGGCTTCGGGAAATGATTTCTTGCCCCCTTTTAGGTTCAGGGGTGGTAACGTCTTTCTGATCTTTTGAAGAACGTGTTTTGTTTTGATTTTGTTTTTGTTTTAGTATCTTGATGTGTACCCCAGTCTGGCTTTGAACTCCTAGGTAGCATAGACTGGCATCAAACCTATGGTTCTCCATCCTCTCTCAGCTTAGGATAACAGGCATGTGCCATTGTGCTGGGTGAATGGAGAGCACCATCTCTCACTTGTTTCGCTGGATTTTCCTCAGTTGCTACCTTTTGGAATCCCCTGTCTTCTCTGTCTGATGGACCAATCTGTGCTATCTAATTGTTTGATTTTGAAGGCTTCAAAACGTGTTGGATATCTGAACACAGATATCCAGATGAAGAGCACTTCCCCCTGCCCCCGCTGGTCCACCACAGTGTTTCTGGGATTCAGCCTGAACTCGAAACTAGATGTCCACTATGCAGCTTGGTGACCCTCGCTGTTCTGTGGTATGGAGTTAATCTGGCTCAGTCCCCATCTGCCTCAGCTCTGGACCTCTTGCTGGCCTCACTCTTGTTCTCCTAGAGTTCCAGTGTGACACTATGGTGGCCAGAAACATTTCTTCCACCATCCTCACTGGAACCTGTTCAAATTGGCCTTGGGTCTCAAAGCAGCAGCTCCTGACCACTACCTACCAGGTTTCAGGCCAGCACACAAGGATCCCCAGCAGGTACTTCCTTCACGATTGAGTAATGAGAGTACAGAAGCTTGCTATTAGAATCCCTGCTTCTTACCAACTAGCCAGGGGCCTTGGGTGAGTTATAACGCTCTCAGGACCTCATTTTCTTATCTGTGCAATGGAGAGCATACCTTCCCATTCCTAAAGATTCGCTACAATTTTTAGCTGAGTCAACACTTAAAAGCACTTAGGATAGCTTTTATGGGCCCACTCCCAACTTCTCTATAATGATTCATTTTTAAAAACCTTTGCTGGGTCTTATCTTTTCTGGGTCGTCCCTGATCACACCCGGGTGATTCAGGTGACAGCAGGGATCAGCAAGAGACATCATAGGAGCAGCTTACTTCTGTAACCTTTCCTGTTTTGAAGACTCCGCAGGCTCCCAACCCCGCAGAGCTCAGTGATGGCAGTGAATGGGGATGGTCCCCCAAGCCAGCCATCTCCCCTTCCTGTTCACTAAAGCTCTCTGGATGCCAGACTGTAAGGAAATATTCACATCAGGTTAGAGCATTAGTAACTCATAAAACCCCGAGGTAGTGAGCCAGGAAAGCCTCTGGCTGTAGTCAAGAGCGATGCAAAATGAAGAATTACTGGTCCTGTGGCAGAGGAAAAGGGAAAAAAAAGAAAGAAAGAAAGAAAGAAAAAATCTATCTGTTACCATGGAGACCATGAAGAAATCCTTCAGAGAGCCAGCCCAGTGGCTCCTTTCAGAGGAAATTCAGAGGCTTGCCTTTCAGGACTAGTGTGTACAGGGCTGTACACACACAACTCTGTCTCTTTGGGACTTTGTCCTAGTGATCCTGTTCCTTCTTTCACTCTGACACCCTCTGAATGTCCCGGACAAGGGCTCAAGAAAAGCTGGGGGCGCTGAAAGGGAGAAAACCTGGACCTGCTGAGAAGTGAGAGCTCGGGGCAGGCACGGACGGGACTTGTAGGAGGAAGATTTGTAGGAGGAAGCCTGGGCTCCTTTGTGTTCTAGTGTATAAACCACTTACCCCCGTGTCTGCTCCAATCCCCACTGCCCTGGGCCTTAGCTGAGGATGTGGATCTGAACTGCTCAGAGTACCTGAATCTTTTTATAGGCTAAGGGCAAAATGCGAGCGTCCCTCTGGATTATTTAAAAGCAACTTCAGTCCGAGGCTTCCCTCTCAATAACTTCCAGTGAGTGTCACATGGGAGAAGCTCGCTGTTTGGAAACCTGAGGGTCAGCAGATTTCTAAGCCAGTGTAAACATCTTTTCACAAGGCCTCCAGGTGGCTGTTCCTTCTGCTTACTAATATGAAGAAAACACAGATGGACCTGTGCTCACGAAAGTTGCAAAGAGAGTCTCTGGGGAACCGAATGGCTTGAGATTCTGAAGTTCCCTTGAGTCTACACAAAGGGAAATGAGTGTTCCTATCCCAGCATCCTTTGCAATAAATGGGTATTGCATGCTGCCACAGGGCTGTGTGCACAAATAGTTGTGTACTTGTACACACCCTTTGCAGACCGGTACGTGCCAAGGTGGCACCTGGCAGGGTGGCAATCAGTGGGTCCTATTCTTTAATGCCAGCATGTGGTATTCACGTCTGTCTACTTTCTACTATCACCATTAATATCATACTCACCATTTATGCTTTCTGAACACAATGCACTCACTAGGCACCATGTTCAGTGGCTTTAATATGTGTCCCTCTATTTCTGCCTATCTTCTTATTAGGGGGGGAATTGCATTCTCTTTACTTTCTAGAAAAGAAACTTATCTGGGCCTTCACATAGGAACTTGTCCATGACAAAGTGGTGGGTCAGATAAGGCCAGATTCAAGTTTGGTCTGACTCTCAGCCACTCCTGACCTCATTCAACCCAACAAGGATTTTAAGTGGGTTTTGGTTACATGAATAAAAACAAGGTGAGTGAAGAAATTAGCCAGAGAAAACAAGGGCAGAAGATGGAGGACATGATGTACAGTCCTGTGTGTGTGTCGGAGGTGGGTTTCAAACCGAGTCTAGAATTTTCTAAGCACAGAAAGCGAGGCACGGGATAATAAACCACAGTGTTGCTATAATACCAATTCCAACTATTTTCTCTGGAGAAGCAGAGCAATCCCTCTCTTAGTGAAACTTCTTTTCTGCGGTTTCTTATATAGGGTTTTAAAAGATGTTGTCATGAATAAAATATGACCTGATCGCGGGCCAGTAAATTTTGTAAGGCTGTTTCTCCTAAGGCCTGGCGATACAGGCCAAGGGCTTATTGATAAAATGTGATCATTGCAGTCAACTCTGCAAGGCCCACAACAGTGGTTCTCAGGGAGGCAGCAGACCCATCAGGCAGGTTTTCTTCATGTATGCATCAGTTAGTCAGCTTCCACTTGCCTCAGTTTCTCTTCTGTGAGGTGAGGATAAAATATATTGTATAGAAGAGTGGGATATTAAATGGGACAGGACCTACGAAGCACTAAGAATTTTGTTCAGAGCACTACTATAATAACTGATATCCACTGGGCAGTGGTGTTACACACCTTAATCCCTGCACTCGGGAGGCAGAGGCAGGGGATCTCTGAGTTCAAGGCCAGCCTGGGCTACAGAGTGAGTTCCAGGACAACTAGGAGTACACAGAGAAACCCTGTCTCAAAAAAAACTAAAATGAAAAACAAACAAACAAACAAAAACAATACCATCCTCCTTATCATCAACATCATCTTCCTCTTCTTCCTCACTGCCAATATTTGCTATTAGTTTAATTCAGACCTAAACATTTGCTAGGCCAGTCTAAAGCTATACCTATGTATGAGCTGGTGAGACGACTCAGTGGGTAAACATGCTTCCTTCCAAGTCTGAGGATCTAAGTTTGATTCCTGGAACTCACGTGGGTGAGGGAGAGAACTAACTTCACATGTATGCCATGGTGTACACTCACACATGCGTACACACACAAAGTAAAGACATGAATTTTTTTAAAGGTTGTGTCCAATTAAGAAACTAGGCTCACGTGCCTAATGGGAGAGACTCTGGGTCTCATAGCAGTTGCAATGTTGAAAGATGCCTACAAAACCAGACAAAGTCTGTGTGGTAGTTTGAATGTAATTAGCCCCCGACGGCTCATAGAGAGTAGCACTATTGGGAAGTGTAGCCAGCACCCCATCTGTCTGCACAGTGCCATGCTCCCTGTCACGATGGAATGGACTGAACCTCTGAAACTGTAAGCAAGCCACCTCAATTAAATGTTTTCCTTATAAGAGTTGCTGTGGTCAGGGTGTCTCTTCACAGCAATAGAAACCCTAACTAAGACAGTCTGTTTTCTCAGAAAGCAAGCCAAGTGTCTGATGATGCTCAAATACGGTTCATCCCAACCCTGTGACAAAGCATGGCTTCCTTAACTTCTTCAAACACCTAATGCAGATGGAACTCTGCCATAAATTTTCTTGTCTAACAACCACAAAATACCTTTATTTTAAAATCAATTTACTCTCAGAAGGAAGTCTTTAGGACAAACTGCTTCCCAGAGAGTCTGCAGTTAATTCTACTAACTAATTTGTTGTCTATGGTTGTTAAGGGTTTGACCCAATCCATTCTGAAGAAGATTCACTAACACAAAATATTGCTTTCAAAATAGTTCATCACAGCTTCAGTTTTCATTAATTGAGTAGCGTTCAACTAAAGCAGGATTTTACCATTCAGAATCATCTACCCATTTACAAGAAGAAAATTGTTATCTTTGACATACAGAAGCATGTTTACTTTTCTGGGTTCAATTCACGAGAGGATGTCGGCTAGGTCCTTAGGTATAATATCCAGAGAAGAGGAAGCCTCAACTCTTTGCTTTCAAAGTTCCAGCTATGTGGGATAGATCCTAGAGTGTCCAGAGACATTGCTATATAAAGTAAGTCCACAGGTGGGTGGTGGCGGCTCACACCTTTCATTCCAGCACTTGGGGTGCAGGTGGGGTAGAGACTGGTGAATCTCTGAGTTCAAGGCCAGCCTGGTCTACAGAGTAATTTCCAGTACAGTCAGAGATACACAGAGAAACCTCATCTTGAAAAAAAACAAAACCCAAAAACAAAATAAAAAAAAAGGAAAAAAAAAGTCCACGGAAGAGGACATACACTTGGATTGATTTTGAACTAATAATTTCAGAGATTGAACCTAGCTGACCTGTGTAATTTTGATTGAAAAGACTTAATTCATACCTCAGGTGTCTCTACAAATCTCATCCAAACCTGGCTTCCCCATTCATGGCTTGGAATCATGAAAGGCAGGTAGATCCTCCACCCAGGACTGTGTTTCCTGAGGTTTGTTCTATTCAAGTGTATGCAAATGCCTAGTTCTTATTAATGGAAAGAGAACAGATGTGAACGGTGATGTTTGCCTAACGTTTTGTAAGAATGAACAAGGCATCTCTGTGCTCCTCTTTGCCCATTACCAGGCCAAGTAAGGGACATTCTGTGATCATTCAGGATGCTAGTTACAAGATGGGAGATGCTTGGGTCTCTCTGAATCACCATGTGGAGGGGAGCCAGCCATCACCCAGCAGCACCGACATTGGGACTTTGATATGTCTGAGAAGTAAAATTGAATGTGGGGCACTCAAGCTTTGGGTTTCATTTACTGCAATAACCATAATTACCATAACTCAAGTAGGCATTTATCTTTCAGAATAAGTAACTTTTAAAATTACTCAAGAGAAGCAGATAAAAGTCAGTTAAGTTCAGTAATCCAGACAGAATAATTCTTACAAGCTATGCTTTTTAAACTTATTTTCTCAAGATGACTCTTGCAGAAACAGTTTACTTTTGTAACTAAATATTTGTGCCAGTTGTCTAAAAAAAGTCTTTCCTTCCCCTCCCCTCTGCCCCCTCCTTCCCTCCCCTCCCTTTTCCTTTTCTGAAAACAGACCATCTCCTTACCTATGATGTTTACTGATAGTTAATGGTCTGGGTTTGCTCTTTCATTTCCAACTTTCCTTGCTGTATCAGGCTTGGGGTAAATTCTGTTATTTCTGGATATGGTCCAAGAGAGCAAGTCAGCAAGCCTCAGGGATAGTCCTGGGGTTTCCCAAGCCCTTTACTTTCTATAAAAGTGACTGAGATGAAGAAATCCTGTTATCCCCCGTGCCTGGAGAAAGTTTTCACCTTTTCAGACTCACAGAGCTTCAGTTTTCCATTCTGGCCCTGGGTGCTGAAGGTGAGGCAGAGAGCATATCCTGCCCCCCCCAACCCCCCAGTCCCGTGCTGCTGCCCAGGACCTAGGACTGGGAGATGTTCAATCACTATTGAAGGTCTGTTGTATGCAACAGAGCGTAAAGGAAGAGCCGAGCGGCAACACTGGTGTTTGTAGTAGGAAATGTTCCTGTCAGCTTTGCTGCAGGGGCTTTCAAAA